>VWZG01003268.1:58824-81766 GCA_013396735.1 Grallaria varia | reverse complement strand
TCACTGCTTAGAATAATCAGAATAACTTGCAGGATTGTTTGAGATTTTTTAAAGAATGAAAAAAGTTTCTCATGAACATATGTGCTATATATAAAATACTAAATATTGGTTCCTCTGTGTTTCATGTGTATCATCTGTCTCATTTGTGAAAATTTTGGGGTTTTTTTGTGGAGCATTGTGTCCATAGGTCTGCTTAATACTTTCTTGCTAAGTAGATTGACTATATGCTAGAAAACCAGAATGGCCTTATTTGTGAGTTTACCTTATTCTGTTAAACACAAAGGATTTACAAGTAAAACAACTTAACAGAGGACTAGGACAGTGTTTGAGATTATAGAATTTGAGAAATAAGGTGACAATCCTTTCCTTATATAAAATGGCACAGGTGATAGGACCTATTTTGACTTTTTAGAGGAGGCTAATGCAGAGCTGATACAGAAATCAAGAAAATATTATATTTCTTAGTATAGGTCTTATGATGTCATGGCTGAAGGAAATGGCAATTCGCTTCATCACAGGGTCATTAAATTTATGTAAAATACTTTCCAGACAGATATTTTACAGATGAAATAATTTGAAAGTGATCTTCTGTTTTGTGTATGACAAATAATATGAAGATAATTGGCGTAGTTCGACGTTGACGCACCTGTGTGTAGGAAGTGCCCTAAATCTATGAAACTATCCACTGTTCAAGTAGTGATAGAGAGAAAGTCTGGTGAAAGTTAATCAATGTATTTTTGAAAGAATATTGTTAAATCATGGACTAGGGCTATTATTTAGCTGTAACAAGAATCCTTAATAAATTGCACTTGGAGGTGTAAGAGAAAAAGTACTTGAGACCCCTAGCAGAAAGACTTAAGCTTTAACCACCTTATTTCATGCCCTTCCTAACGCTGCATTTCTTTCATATGATAACTTCTTTTTCTATGCCCTGTTGGTGTCTGTTGTTGCATCTTCTGAAATACCTCAGCTTTGCCTGTATCAAGGTTCACACAGTCCTTTCTTCTGATTAACTTCTATTCTCATGCATCAAAGACTCATCCTTGCCAGCCACTGGTAGAAAAGATAAGTAAAAGAAATTTCTGTCACATGTTGATTGTTGAGATAACAATGTATTCTTTTGGTCCCAATCTGCTCAAAAGTGAAAATACAGAAACCTATTTTTTCTGATGGAAGATTGTTTGAAAAATACCTTAGTATACATCAGAATATTTTGCTTGTGTAACATTAATATTAAACTGTATGATCATCAAATATTTCTGGTAACTGTTGAAGGCACCAAGTCATTGTCTCTTTTATCCCATTCTCCTTTATAGTTTCTGCTTTCTTTTGCCCCAGCTAAACAGAGAGATTACACTGAACACATGTCAATTTTTCATTTCACCCTGAATTTTTAGTGGGAAATAATCAGCTGAAAACCCCCTCCAGAAACTCTTTCAAATAATGGATTTGGATGAAACCACTTTTTCTTTGAGGGGAATGTTCCATGAATGCAGTGTAGTTACAGTATACGGAAATTCCTGTGGAGATTAAAAAAGAAAATAGATTCTCAAGTCTGGTTATGGCCCTTTGGTTCCACTGAGACTCTGTAAATGACTTTATCCAACCATAAATAACCAGAGGAACATTTTCCTGCAGGCACATCTGTGCCACTGATGAGACATTAGTTTTTCCCCTTAGGCTCCGTGCTGGTAGGAGTCATGTTGAGAGTGATACAACTGACCTTTGTCACTGCAGAGGACTCCTGTACTGGCATGGCCTTCATTAAAGGCCCAGTGTCACTGGCATTAGAGTGGCCATGGAGCAGCTTGGCAGATGAGGAATGTCTGCTCTCTAAAGCCCATCATCATTTGCACTGAGTAGAAACTGTATAGGTTGGTTGTAGCTTAATTCTGAATTCTTCTATATGCAAGAATCCAGTCTGCAAAGTGGTTAATTCAGTACTTATTGCTTGGGACATTCTCAGTAAGGAATCTGCCACTTCAGTATTACTCCATGAATACTCAAACATAACCAGCTACATTTATTAGCAAAGACTACTGCTTAATGAGGAGAATCAGTTCTTTTAATGAAGAAAGCTTCAGACAAAAATGGCAGTTTTGCCTTTGGCTGCCTCATGTGAGATTGATTCTATCCACTTACTTTTCTAAGAGCTTTCTGTCCTTCCAAAACTGTGATGCAGAGCAGTCTAGGCTGAACCACTGTGCCAAGTGGCTCACAGCCGACTTTTGCTGTTCCTTCTTCCCTCTTGCTGTACTGAAACAGTCCTTTTTCAGGCAAATGAAACCATCTATCAGCATGATTGATTGTGAAGTTCCCAAAATAATAATTCTTTTGAAATACTTTTTTTTTTAAGCAAGGAATCCTCCTAATGGAGTTCTAGGTTAATCTGAAGGAGCCTGCTGTTAGATTTTGTACAGCAGTCTTCATTCTCCAGCCTTCCTAAACTTTGTCAGCTGTACATTTTGCAATGGCATTTCCACTGCTAAAATGCAGCCACTTCTGGAGTTTACAATGGGTAAATTCGGGTGAGATTAGAAGTTGTATACTTCAGCTGTCTGACTTCTGCTCAAAGTGAGCCTTTTGGGAACAAAACACCGAGTTAACAGTTTATTTTTGAAAGCTGAATTCCATCGTACCATCTCGTCTGTTTGTCATCTGCCCATTGACTATTGGAAGAATGTAACCTTCCAGGCTGTCGAGATTTTCTCTGGTTGAACTGAGTATTTTCTTAACCAGGTTGTCTTTGATGACTCGCAGTGAAGCAGCTTAGGTTATCCTATGTACTAGCCCCTCAGCAATAATGTAGTAATATATTTTGTTTTCCCCAAAATTTAAAAGAGCTTTCAAATTTTTGTATCTGAGAGTAAATTACCTCAGAACTAAAGCTCTGTGGATAAAGCAATTTTGGCTGTTTTTTTGGGGGGAAGGACTAATCAGCCTCATAGCATTCTGCAAATCCATTTTTGTTTGAAGAAAAGTAAAATATAAAAGTCAGATGAGCCAAGAGTAGCTCAAGGAGAAAGGTGCGTGAAAGAGAAAGACGGTGCAGGGCTCTTTCTGGATCTCAGTAAGAAAGATCTGACAACAAATGACTCAACAAAATAGCTGTTTTAATAATACACAGGTAAAAGAGGAATACAGATAGCAAGTAAATCTTGTATCCCTCCAGATGCTGAGACCCCTGCATTCATGCAGCATTGGATTATCCTTTTGCATGGCATGCTGGGCAGATCTTGTCTGTGACTGAACACCCTCTTTTTTGATCAGCCAAAATATCATATAAATCACTGGCTCATTGACATACAATGGTTTTTCAATCAGGATCACTAGAGAGATACTTTCTCAGGCGATAGTACTGTCAGGAACAAACTAGAAGCACCTGAAGGAAGCGTGTAGTTCTATCCAAGTTGCTGGAATTGTTGCTTCTGAAACACAAGTATTCATGTCAAAAGGCTACAGTAAAGAGGAAAAGAGTGTTTTATAGATTACTGAATATTTTATGCATGAGGAGAAAAGCAGTGTTTAATTCCCTATGGTCTAATAACTAAAAGGTTGTTAAAGTAGGGTGTGATTTTACTTCTTTTAGAGACAATTACTAAACTCCCATTGATTTATATAAGTGAAGTAAAATTTTTATAGAAAAGGCTGACTTGCACTTCCAACAAAACATGTTTCTTAAACTTTAAATTCTAATTTAATTCCCAAGCTTAAATGCTCCTAGAATTTCTCAATAAAATCAGATTACAGATTGATTCTTTGTTAATGCCTGCTATATCAGCAAATATACAAATATGTCTTAGAAAGCAGATGTACACAATTTTATACTATGTTGGTGGTTTTAATATTTATTGTAAATGCAACAGCAAATTATTGAATACTAGTTGGGAACAGCTTGCATTCATAGCAGGTCATAAAACTTCATCTTTCATGACTGTATCATATGCTACATATTGGGGAACTTGCCCAATGAACTTCCATTTCTTGGTATTCTGTGGTAGCTGTGATTACTGACCAAGACAGTATCCTACTTATCTTCTGACTGATTTTAAATGAATATTGTTATAAATGATGCACCTGAAAACATGTGGGAGACTTTTTTTTTCTTTAAATTTTATATGGTGGCATATTTTAATAAGAATTGCATTATATTCTAAAACTATTTCTGATCCAAAAACCTTTGTTGTTTTTGTTTTTTTTTCTGTAACTTATTAGATCTCCACATTTGTTCTGTGTGCAGTTTTGATTCACAACTGGTTCTGCTGACTTTGAAGAAACTGTTGTGAGAGTTGTGGTCCTTCTCAACATCAATTAGACTACACTGACACTACAGACTATACTTGCTTGTTTCCTGATGCCTGTGAGTTCACTTGCATGATTTATGTATGGACTCATCTGTGTTGTTTCCTTCCTGCACATGCAGTGATAACGCACTGTCACCTGTACACTATGCTGATTGACATGGTGAGGGTCTGCCAACTACAGAGTTATAAAATAGGTTTTCTGTTCTGTGCGGTATGAAACTGGGGTTTTTTGTGGATAAAATGGAAGACACCCCATCAGCCCTAAAATCTGAGTGATTTTACCCTATGTATACTATATACAATATATACCTTATATACACAATATATAATATATATCTTATATATGCAGTAATCTTGAAAGCCTGCAAACTAGTTTTTACTGCTAGATCATGTATGTTAGTCTGACCCTGGAACCATTAGATAGGGTAGTTCTGGGACAATAATTAGGTGGTCAGAGAAACTTTAGAGAACATTTTAGAACTGCCTACCTTGTGTAAGGATGTTGAACTCTCTAGACAAATGTAGTATATTAGAATTCAGGTGGACATAATAAGTAAAGCAGTTCCTACTTATACCACTTTGAACACCAGGTTCTGGAATTGCTGAACTAGTGTAAACTTGTGGGTTCTTTCCACCTTGCACATATGTAATGACTATTGGTTGTTACAGAACTTATGAATGGGAAAGCAAACCATCATGAGGGGTCCTGAGTTATTGCAGTTGCACTGTGATTTAACCCATAGCTGCAGAGAAGCAGTTCCTAATCACCATCTAAAAGCTGATTCAGATAAATGTGACAGTCTTTTCATTGGGTCAGAGTTTGTGATTCATAATCAGGTAGCTGTTACCACCAAACGGTGTTGTTATTCTTAAAGGGAAGCCTGTAAGAGAGGAAACAAAAACCTGAAAAATATTAATATTTTTTAGGAAACATTTCCATTTCATATTGCAGCTGTTAGTGTTTTCACCCTAGAAAAACAGGCAAAATTGTCAACCACAAAGAAATTTTTCCTTCTATTCTACAGAATTAAGTGGACCAGTTAGATATATTAACAAACACAAGGGAAATACAGGATTTAAGAAGCAAATAGTTACTTAGCTCACTTACCAGTAACAGAATGCTGACAATGACCATGATTGCATTTAGTGGACTGTGAGTGCGATGGTGTTGCCTGCAAAACCTCTGAGATACCAGTACAACCATTCAGAGTAGGGATGTCTTCTATAAAATATTGCACATTCTTCCAAAAGAAGAGAATTACTAGAATAAGAATCGGTTTTTGGGGAACCTAACTATTGAGGGGGAGATCCTGTCATTGAAAATTCATGCTCCATTTCAAAGGGCTAATTGCACTTCACAGTAAAAATGTCAAAGTACAGTGAACCTCCTATGAACAGATAATCAGAAGACTTCTAGAGCTTCTTGTCTCTAGAATTGAGAATGTTACCACATTGAATAGAATGTGTCAGAGCTGTTATTCATAGTCAAATCATTTGCAGAAAAGAAAGAGGAAATGTTGTATATTGATGCAACTGATTAGCAGAAGAGCAGTTTTAATTTTAAATAAATTACATGCAAACCATTTAGAAAAAAAAAATTATGAAAACACTTTGTTCTTCTATGTCTAAACATTTCCTTTGCCTGTAGTATTTAAATGTCTTTAAATGCTTGAGATCATGAAGAACTTGGGTAAGAGGAAAAGCAATCTAGTGAACTGTTCTACATCCTCTATTTTGCATAGAGCTGGATACACCTTAGATACTCACTGTGGCTGTACTGAACATAATATAGTCAGATACCACTCTTGGGTGATAGTGGTGTGACACAGAGTACTGGCTTCAATTTCACTGCTCAAATACTGAGATAAATTTGAGATAAATTATTCTATATCCACTCAAGTATTCTTTTTTTTTTTTTTTTCTTCTTTTACATGCAAAGTAACCTGCTTATCCTTGCGTTCCTATAATCACTCCTCAAGAGTGACTGCCATGGATTTGCATGTGATGTCAACAGCAAAATAATGGAGTATGATATAGAGTTGGAGCAATCCTCAAAAGAGCAGATAGCATCTTGTAAACAACTTCACAGCTGGAGTATATACAGGACAGTGAGTCACCTGAACCTTGAGATTTTTTTCCATCTGGATTATGCCAGTAATTCATGTGTTTCGAGTTTTTAAATCCATTTGTAAAGTATGCTTTTAAAAGAAGTTTCATATAAATCTCTTCACATTTTAACCGGTATGGAATGAAGTTGTCATTTAAGTTCTCTCAAAGTGATAATATCTTTTTATTTTCTATTTTGAATAGGTAAATTTTCTTATATAATTGGGAGATGTTTTATTTTCCATATATACATTTTTAATGTCTGAGATGCTAGGGGATTCCTCTGTCTCTTAATCTCTCAAAACTGAGATGATGGGCAAGAGGACAGAATGACTAGAACAACACAATTTGACAGGTTCATCCTGGAAATAAGATTCATGTGGGTTTAGGCTGTGGATCACAGCTTCACTAAACACTAGAGCAATTNAGAATAAGTATGTTAAACTTATAAAATAGTTATGAATTTTTACAGATTGGATGCAAATTGATTTTTTTTTTTTCCAGTTGCAAACTTCAAATATTTTTTCTATAATTTGATTTCCATACGCCAGTTCCATGACAATATCAAATAACCAAATTATCTCTTTCAAGAAATTTAATTTTTTTTTCACCACCCACTATCCATAAGGGAGAATCTTCCCCACAGACTCAAGTGAGATAGCCAATACTTGCAACTACGTAGAATTTCTTTAACTATGTCTTCCATGTTTTCTGTGGTTGTAGGTCCTCAACAAATAGCCTGGTTGCTTCCCCCAAGCCTTCCTCCAAAATGATATCAATAGGTGCCATAGCTTATGGAAAATAATTTTCTTTTTTTAAGTATGATCTGATTAAGCATTTCTGTTGAAGATGCAAAGTATAGGAATCAGTTGCATATTTTGCTTCTTCTATTGCAGTAGAACACATACTCTTTTAAGTTAAACATATCTATAGATCCTGAAGTGCTTATTACTAGATAAAATAAGAAATCTAGAGCTCAGCTAACAGCTGAGCAAACCTCCTGCCTTTTCCACTTATTATTTGCTTTAGGAAATGCCACACTGACTTTCTTAACCCACTTGCATTCAATTTCCATAGAAAGTAGAAGGAAGTAAAAGGGGTGGTGACACCTACTACTATAACATCTGTAGGCAGTAGCTTCAAATAAATAATTATTCTATTTTACCTGTGATTCATGGTGTTCATAAGCTCTTCACAGTTTCAGGAGAAAGGCAGAAACCTTTGGTGAAAACACAGTGGACGTTTTGTCTTACGAGCCTGTTTTTTGAGTAAAAATCCTGAAATGTTCGCTATTTATCAAAAGACAGAAAGAGAAGCATGCCAGATAATTGTTGCAGTAGGACTTCTTGAACTTAAAGAACAGGGAAAAAAAAGAATATTGTTCTTTCTTGATTGCAATCACTGAGAATTAGCATCAAAATACCAGTTCAACTAATCAAATTAAACTTCAAATATGCAAATCCAGGGGAGTAAAAAAGAAAATGAAAGCAATCTTTGAGCATTATGTAAATGCGAAACAAAAATCAGATGTAGGAGCTAATGCCAGTAGATGCAGTCAATATTATTAAACTCTGGAGTGTCTGCTAAATCCAAACTATAAAATCAAATTTGAAGAGGTTCTGCTTACAGTGAAGCTTTCAATGGAGCACTTGGGTGTCACAATCTTGCAAGTGCATGAAAAGACAGAGATGATAGAAACAAATAAATGCTTGGAATTAACCTGGGCCTTTAAGGTGAGAGTCTCGTTCTAAACTCTAAATGATTAAGAGAGAATGAGGCCCTGAAGTTGTAATGTACTATTGTTCAACTGGATTCAGAGTTGCTCCTCCTTATAGCTGAGAACTAGGCTTGAGACTCACAGACCATAAGATCAATTTGTCAAACTGCTCTTTGGTAAACCACAGGAAAAAATATTGTAAAGTATTAAAAACATATTATAGAGTAAGATTTAGGATATTTTTACAGGTAAAAATACTTCCACCCATTGCTGTCACATGTAGAAGCTACCAATCAATTATAAGAAAATGACTTTTCTTTGAATGAGCACTGTTTATGTAATTTTAAATAAAAACTGAGAATTGGCAGAGCCAACTTTGCATAATTGTGGAACTCTGAGTTCTTTAAATGGAACTATATTTTCACTACGTAACTTTCATAAGCATCAGAAGAATTATATTAGTCTATGAATGTTAACCAAGGTGAAACAGACTGGTCTTGTCATTAATTAATCTTGTTATTTAATGAATAGTACTGATGATGGAGCTACAGAGTCCATCACAAAGAAATCACAACATGGAAACAGCAAGAGAATGATGATCATTCTCTCTTTCTCATCAGTATACTGTCTATGAAAGGCTAATATAATTTCAGTACAAAATTGATAGAATTGCAAGAGTGGCAGGAGTATACATAAGACAGAAAGGAAAGATTTTAAGAGAATGACAATTTTCCCCTGAATTCAAAGCTTTTTCTCTTCACTACAGTCATCTGAATATGATTTGACTTCTCAAAAAGAATTCTCTGCATATTGTTTTTACTTGTTTCATTTTCTGTAAGGTGATATCCAGTAGAAAAATAGGAAATTATAGTGATGGATAATAAAATATATATTCTAATAACATTTGAAATGTTGCTAGGATGCTCAGAGTCAGTAGATGTCAGTAAATAACTCATTTGGAGGATAAGACAGAATGGTATGCCTCTTAAAAAATGTTTTTATTAAAGCTCATGTAAAAGCCATCAAAAATTTTGCTGAGGTGTGTTGTCAGGAATTAGCTTTATTGTACTTAACTGCTGTCTTGGCAGACAGAAGAAAATTCTTTAGTCTGTTGGGCTAAAAGGCCTGTGTGTCTACTTGATTCTCCTCTCTTACCAATCTCTTCTGTTGTTCCTGAGAACATGAAAGCATGTCCTAATCATTATAAATTGTTATATGAAATGTTGGAATTAATGGCCAACAGTGTTCAAACTTGAGGTGCAACGGACAGATACATTTTGGAGATCCTTGGCAGGACATTATCAGGGGTCAGGAGCAAGGGTTACCAGTCACACTTAGAGAAGCAGTGTTTCTGGGTCAAAAGTGTAATAATTCCCTCTCCCAGGGAAGGAGGGGAGAGGGAAACCATACCTTTACTACATGTGGTTGTGTGAAGTAGACATCTGCAGAGGCTCTCTTTCTTCATGTATTGAGTAGCAGATCTCACACAGAATCTAAGTGTTCGGTTATTGGATTTTGATGGAATTCCCAAAGTCAACCCTGCTATTTTACGTTCAGTTCCTAAAGTGAATGACGTGGCATTTCGAATGTCATCAAGTTTGTAAAATAATAGAGACCAACTTCTCTAAACAAGAGAAAGAAACACAAAGTTTAAAAGTGTTGAAAAAATGAAAAAAAAAAAGAAAAGAGAATTAATTTGTACATGGAAAAATAGTCGTGTTTATTTGAGCAGCCCAGTAGAAGATATTGGCTCAACAGGCCCTCGTACGTCAGGATTCAATAATATGCTATAAGTTGGAAGGGACTTTTGAAAGTCATAAGGGTAAGTTGATTGATTAGGTGGCGTTTTACCAATACTACAGGAAAAATAATAAAATATATATTTTATACCACTGGTGATTATGAGTTTCTTGTGGGTTTTTGTTTCTTTCTTTGTGGTTTTTGTTTGGTTGTGTTTTTGGGGGGAGGGTTTTTTGGGTTTTTTAATGGGAAAAAGTGCAGGAGGAAGGCATAGACTGAAATGAGGAGCTCCATTGCATTGGAATAATCATTACACAAGATCCTTGCAAAACAGATGCCTCTAGAAATTCTTTTCTATACTCTCATTATCATGGGAAGCAGTCCTTCGACCATCTTTGAAAGC
This sequence comes from Grallaria varia, assembly GCA_013396735.1. NCBI lineage: Eukaryota > Metazoa > Chordata > Aves > Passeriformes > Formicariidae > Grallaria > Grallaria varia. The sequence goes on along the minus strand of VWZG01003268.1, from coordinate 71,496 downwards.
CCTCCCAAAAACGTGGCTTGAGCTCATCTACTCATGTCTGTGAGCCACCTGCATGTACATCTGTGTAGGAAATGTTGGTCATATTGGTCATCATTGCCAATTGTTCTTCTGTTTTTCATTTCCAAGGACTTAATTTTGCACTGTCTTCTGCTTGCATTGCATGCAAATATTTTGCTTAGTAATACTAAAGTGAACAGTGAATGCAGCTCTGTATAATTAGGGTTGTTCTACGTGGTAGTTGGAATCTATTCAATTTAGTGATCTTAACTGGCGCTTTTTTTGAGTGAGATTATTTTAGTCAGGCTACCTATTTAGATTTCTAGATTAACTTTATAACTGCCCTTCATGGTGAGGGACTTTTAAACCTGCATTTTGTCTCTGACCTTGTCCTCTGTCAATGTGTTTGCATTGTAAACTACTATGCCTGACACTGAGTAGATTACAGAGGATTCTGGGCAGTTTTAAGGAGTATTACGCTATATTGGTCTGTCCTACCTTATATCATTCTGTACTGTGGCTAGATTTGACATTGTCTGTAAATGTTAAGCAGCCAGTGGGTCTGTTTGATAACTGTTTAGGTTCTCAGGATACATATAGATGAAATGCCCTTTACTTCCTCTAAATCAAGAGAAAGAAGGGATGAAATGGCTTTGAAAACCCTGCTAGAAACCTGTCATCAGCAAAACTTTTGATGCCTCTGCAGCCTTTCTAATTTTGAAAGTATAGCTCTTTTATGCTGTCCCAACACTTTTTTTACCACATGTTTGAGGAATATGTACCTGGGAGGAAAAAAATACCTATTCTTCCCCCAAGTATTCTACTTTTTATGGTCATTTTGTCACACAGGCCTTTGTGTATGAAGCAACGGAGGGGGGAACTAAAATCAAACAATATGCTAAAAGCTGAAACATCCTCGATAGAATTATAGAATGGAAAAACCAGGATCACAGAAAAGAAGACAGGTCAACATGTTGCTTGCTGCAGAAATTGAGAGGCAATGGAAAAATATCTATGCATGTAAGAGAAAGCAAGGGACTCAGATTAAGAAGTTGGCAGAGTCAGCAGAGAAAGAAGCCAAGAAAAACAGATGCCATATCTAAATACCAATTCTGTAAGGACTGAATCACTTATTCAGCAGCCATACATTGCCTACAATAATTGACATGGTACAATGCTGTTGTCTGCTGGGGGAAGAGTTTTTGCATAGTCAGATTGAAATTATTCAGAGAGGTCAAAAATGGCTGTGAAATCAACTCTCTATTTTTTGTTCACACAGATACTATAATGATCCAGATGTCTGCCCTTCTACAAATCACTGAGCAGCTCTCTGGGTTATAAACATAGTGTTCAAAACACATTTGACAACTTAGATTACTCATTGCTGTCTGATATTCATAATGTATGTATGTGTCCAAATACATTCTCAAATGTATTTGAAAATTCTATTATAATCATATCTTTGACAACTTATGCTCTAATGATAAAAGATGTAAGAGACTGTAAAAATATGGATTGAAATCATTGAAGTTGTGTTATTTAATCCTATATGCTTTGGAATTAGTTGAAAAAGCTGTAAGTGATGTGGCACGGCATTGGTTCATGTTCAAAATTGTCTAAGTAACCCCTCACACTTGACTTTCTTTTTAAATTTTGTAAAAGCCTAGCATATACGATGAAGGGACCTTGAGAGTCACCAAGTTCAGTTCACTGCTCCCATAAAGGATGAATTGTACAACAAACTTTCTGATAACTGTTTGTCTAATGAAAGAGGCTCTCTGGTCACATTCAGTAAAGAACTGCTAAACAAAAACCTCACACTGTAAAAAGGGGATTTGAGTTATCCAAGCTGTACAGGTACGTCATTCCTTGGAGAAGCCTTCACCATACAATGCACACTCTGTTCATTGAACCATGTCTAGTCTTGCCCTAAGTGTAGATAGATACAGAAAGAAAAGATACATTTAGAGCAGTCAGTGGATGCATGTTACTAAGCCATTGTATTGTACAGTATAGAAAGTAGAAATAAATTGTGCTGTTTGTAATTTTCTAGATGATGGTATTTGAAGTAAGATTTTTTTTCTCTTAGAGTTTGACATATTGGATAATTTTAATAAATATGCCAATATTTTAGGTTTATTTTATGTAAAACCTTCTCTTTTTTTAAGATGGAAGAGCAAATTGTTGTAGCTGTTTTTCATGTGGTCAACATTGATTTTAATGGTATGTTGGTATTATAACTGATTTGGATTTTTCACCACTTAGAAGTCCATGAGCAACTCAGAGTTTTCATAATATATATGGTTGGGTGCTGTCAGTGAAGACTATGTAGCTTGATACAGCACTGTATGACCCAAGGTTGTAGGTATTTATTTAATGTTAAAAAAAATCCTCTCATTCTGATCTTAGAATTAGGGAGACACTGATGGACACAAGCCGTGCCTGCCACTCCAATTTTTACTGTTGAAAGCTGGGTTTGTTTTGGAACTGGAGCTGTACCATTGTTACCAGAATGAGTCAGTATTTTCAAAATTACGATAAGGCAGTATCTTAATGCTATAATAATTTTCTAAACTTAAAGGAGAAAATAAGTATGATATCTTATAAATGACTGGTAAATATTTGCTCTTAAAAACTGAACCATTTAATTAATATTAAGTAATAAAAAGTCAAATTAAATTAAGGCTTTTGCTTATTATTTTCCCTTGGCATTCTCGTTAAATGTAAAGGTATTGTACTGATCATTACACTAATTTAGCTACTTAGTTTTTGTATATTTGAAAACTTATTCTTGCATTTTTACCTTAATGTGTTCATCACTTCTGTTTTAAACCACTGTGAAGGTGTTGCAGAGTGTTATTAGACAGTTTTTTTCAGCTGAGATGTAAATAAAATTCAGTGTAGGATTAAGTAATTCTGATGTATAGCTTATAAAGTCTGTTGGGACTGCATAAGAGAAAGGACTCGCAAGATAGCTAGCTTGATGTATATCACCAGCAAGAGATTAAATGTTGACCATGGAAATACGCTTTAATCAAGCCATGTACAGCAGACTGGTCGCTGTTGGGTAATAAAACTATAGAGACAAAGCTTTTGTTTTAAAATTGAGATGAAACTTTATTTTATGTTTAAAAATTTACCCTCGGAATTTTTCAGGGGTCATCAAATCTTTAAAATATTTTTCTACTTTGTGCTATCTTTGTAGACCGACAAGTTCTTCTCTCAGTTACTTATCTAAAAATTATTCTAAATAATGCAGGGGACAAGATTAAAACCGGAATTTAAATCAAAGGAAAACTGTTCACAATTGAAAGCTGATACCTGACTGGAAAAGTGCTGCCAGTTTTCAGTCTATAGGTAGGAGAAAAAAAAGAAAAAGCAGAACAGAGTGTTATTTCAACACAATTATGGACCCCAATGCACATAAATCAGAAACTTCTAGAAGCTGAGAGTGGTAGGAATCATAGCAGTGGAAAACTTTGATAGAAGAAACGGGAAGGAAATATGGTCACAATATAGAGGCTTTGGATAGAATACACAAAATGTGATAGATAAATAAATAAACAAACCTCCCTTATGAAATCAGTAGAAACAGAAGTAAAGGTTGCAGGTTATTAAAAACGTTCTGAGAATTTATGGAATATTTATTTAGAATACATGGGTAGAATAGCTTTGAGGACACATTTAGAGTTTCACTTGGAGACACAAGTGACTGACTGCAGTTAGTGAACTCAGTACAGTTTAAACAGCTGTAGTGGCTCAAGCCAAAGCCTGAGTTGTGTGCTGTATTCAGCAGCATCCACAAGTGAATGGCTTGAAAAAAGGAAGAGCAGGACAAGGTTATAATACAACACTTCTGTCTAATGCTAATTTCATGCTCCAGCTATTTTCACTTTAGAAATCTCCTGAGTCTATGTGATTCTATTAATTTGCAACCCACCACAAATTTCTCTTCCATAAACCTTTTCAGTGTCCCAATCGACAAGCCTGTATGAACTTCTTGCATCCACATTAGTTTTGGCAAGGTCTTTTGCCCCTACTTTAGTCTGTCTTGAAATGTGTTCCTACTGGCTCAGTTTTACCCCTCTTGTTTCCTACACTGGAAAACAGAGTGAACAATTTCTGTCGGTCTTACTTTATGCCACTTCTACTTTTATTTTCCTCTATCATTTGTCCTTTCAATTTTTTTTTTTTTTTGGTTTGTTTGTTTTCCACAAGGAAAAATGACAAGTATCTTCATAGGTCATATATATGAAGTCACAAATAAAAGACATTTTTTAATGAAATAAAATATATTTAGAAAGTGTTGAAGTTTTCTAATGTGTGGAAAAACTTAAAGTAGAATTAATTGTATTCTGTGGTTATCAATTTAGCATGCACCAAAATAACTGGAGAGAGATGTGACATAGAGATTTAACCAGATCAATATACTGATTTTATTGTTTGTATGTAAAGTTTTATCTGATAATTTGTGTTCCTTTTACTATGTAGAACTGAGTAAGTGATGAAGAGTGCTTTCCCTTTATCTCTGCTTTCTTTTGGTTTAACTAATGCCACAGAACCGAGTTAAGTACAGAGGCAGTTGATTGTTGAGCTAATCAACTTTCTCATCAAATAAACTGGAATATTTTGTGTTTAATTTTTTGTCTCTTCCAAACCAAACCATTTGTAACAGGTTTATTGTTATCAGAATTTTCCATATCTTCTGCATTTTGTCTCTTCACTGCAGAACTACCAGTCTCTTTTATTTTGCACAAGCTGGACTCCTTCCTTTTATACTTTTTCACCCTTGTCAGTTTGAGGCTGTTTTAGTGATTTCCTCCATGCTATCTAAGACCATCATTATCACTGCTCAGAATGACTCTGAAGAAAAGTTGAACCTCCTGTTACAGCAGTATGGGCGACATTTTACAACGCCTATCATTTGTCACTACAAAATCAGCTTCAGAACAGATTCTAAGTGAAGAATCTTAACCTCAAAAGCCTCCTACCAGCTGAAAACTTCTCTCTTATCGTTATTGGATTTCCTTACCAAACCAAAGAAAACCTGTGACCCAAGTATACAGTCATTCAAAGATATCAGAATTTATGTTTCAAGATCAAAATCTAAATGCATCCAGTTCCCTATTTCTTCTAAATGTATTGACTAGTGATATTTCTGTCATTTAGTAACTATTTAATTTGGTCACTGCATTATTTGAAAGACTTGAAATGTTATTGTTCTTTCTCATATCTTTACTCTTTCATAAAAACTAATGAAAGGATTGCTCTATATTGACAAGATTCCCTCATTGATAAAAAAGTCCAGCCTCTTGATGGCTTTGGAGCTCCCAAATCTTAGTCCTTGAGAGGCTTCTAGGAAGCTTTAATATTGCTACTTTCATTTTTAAAAAGCAGTGTTCTGAAGGAAATAGCCATAATTTTTCTATGTTTTCTCATGCCAGCTACCCATGCAAATAATCTTACTCATTTCCATTTAGGGACAAATATTTCTAGTCAAGAGACACATCAAATCTTTTTCTTCCTTTTTTCTTTTCTTCCTGCCTACAAATGCATACTGAACTCAAATGAACAATAAATGCATGAACAAATAAGCATTCAGAGGATCTAGAATCAAATCACCCTGAAGGAAAGCAATACGGAGAAGGAAACAGAACCATCATGCTTATCGGTTATCAGTGGCAGGCAGTGATCAGGGAAACAATAACTTGTTTGGTGTAGTCACCCCTGTACATGGCAAGGTCTTCTGGACAAACATTGTTAGTTTGCTTCTATGATTTTTACTTATGAAAGCTGAGTTTCATAGATGACCAGTTTGTTAACCGACCTCTATTATACACGTTCTGCCATTTAACCTTCTATATTTGAAGACCAGCAACTAAGAAATGTTAAAGAGATATTGTATGAAAAGGAATGCCTCCTTTTTGTTGTTTGTTTGGTTTTTTGTTTGTTTGTTTGTTTTTCCAAAGCTGTTGCCACTGAATGTAAGGAAACAAGAACCCAGAACCTGTGACACCTGTTTGTGTGGTCTAGAGCTGAGTGGTCCACAACTCTGACATTAACAAAGGTGGAGGCTACCTGTTTAGTTGCTGACAGAATGGGGATTAGCTCAATCTGAGATTGCCCCCTTTATTTTTGAAAAAAACAGAAATGAGCTTTTTTAGTAGCTTCTGTGTTGGTGATATTTTAAATAATCTGCTATTTTACAATGAAGAAAAAGTTTTGTAGTAAATTCTAATGAGGCCTCTTAAACCTGACCATCAAAAAGTAGACTACAATTTAAAGCTTTGCTTTTTTTTTTTTGTTCTTAATGCCATTACTCTGTAATCTAGGCAAACAAATCATGACTTTGCGTGCAGTTTCAACAGACAGTGGATTCTTTGTACCAGTGCAGGAGAATAAAACACCTGAGTTCGGGTTGAGCCAGCTTCACTTTTAAGTGAATATGTTTTACAGTATGTGAATACTTAGAATTCCAGCCTGGCACTTCTACGAAAAAAGTCAACAGGATGTGACTTTTTTCTGATACAGGAACCAGCTATTTTTAGGTAAAACTCCTGAAGTGGGATATAATTTTAAGTCTTCTCTGCATTTTTATTTCTGAAGCTGTTTGCCATGCTTGAATGATACATGATTAATAATTGAGCGCATCATATTTATACATTCCTTTACAATAGATGCAAGAGAAGAAAACAGAAAATTAAGGGGGCGGGGAGGAAAAGGCAAAAATATGCTTCTACGGTAGATCCTGCCAGAAAGACATGAGCTTGTAGTGATGATAACTTTTCTGCCAAGTGATCATAACTTTTCTGCCAATCTACATGTGTTTAATCTTTATGTATTATTTCCTACAAGCTTTCATTTTCATACGTGTCCCATTCCCTCTTTCTCAAATGAATCAGTAGAAAGATAGTTGTAACTGCATTATTATTAAGGTTAGACTGCTTACTTCTGCTAAAATATGTGCTGTTTAATGAGGAAAGAAGTCAGTTTAAAAGTCAATACAAGGTATGTTTCTCCTAGATAGGGCACTAAATAGCCAGCAGAATGGCCCAATATCTTTGTCTGAGTTGACGCTTCTCTGTTTTCTCGGCAAGTGACAATTATTTGCTTGTACTTCCAACCAGCGCAAAATAATATTGTCAACCAACTTCGTTACAACATCTTGTGAATTTTAAAATCAAATGTCTCAGCTACACTGCCTCAAAGTGCTAAAGCTAATGCTCTGCTTATGATATGTTGAAGTAACTGCCACATCTACTTTTCTTCCCGCTAAGAATTGATGGCAATGAATTGTTCACAAACCACCAAAATCTTCCTTTTGGATCTTAAAAAGCTTCTACTAGACAAGGCTATGAAAAAAAAAATACTGTTTTTCACAGTTGTCTTCAAAAGGAAATAGGAGCTATAGAGTAAAAAAAAAATTGAAAATCTTAAGAAAAGGCTTTATTAGAAGGAAGTCTAAAATGGAATACTACAGCATGACCGTTTCAGCAATAGCCACGGTCCTGTTTGTGTTCCCAATCAGAAAAATCTTTGAAATCTCTACTCTGTCCATTTCTGCAGCATGTAATGGGGTCCACCTAGTTCAGAACTTAGTGTTCAGCAGTAGCCATATCCATATGCTTCTCAGAGATAAGCGGAAATACTCTCCTGGAATAATTTGCTCATGGAATTATATGTCTAAAGGTTATTTTATTCCTTACCAGCAGTAGTTGTTTGCTACCTTTAATTTTGAAACATGAAGATTTATATTCACAGAATCATAGAATAATTTAGTTTCGAAAGGACCTTTAAGATCATTGAGTCCAGCCATTAACCTAACAAGTCAAGTCCACTACTAAATCATGTCCCTCAGTGCCACATCTAAATTACTTTTAAATACCTCCAGGGATAGTGACTCAACCACTTCTCTGGGCAGCCTGTTCCAATGCTTGGCAACCCTTTTGGCAAAGTAATTTTTCATGATATCCAATCTAAATATCCCCTTGCACAAATTTAGGTAATTTCCTCTCATCCTGTTTCTTGTTACTTGCGAAAGGAGACCAATACCCACAGGACTACAACCTCCTTTCAGGTAGTTGCAGAGAGTAATAAAGTCTTCCCTGAGCCTCCTTTTCTCCCGGCTGAACAACCCCAGCTCACTCAGCCACTCCTCACAGGACTTCTGCTTCAGACCCTTCACCAGCTACATTGCCCTTTTCTGGACATATTCCAGCACCTCAATGTCTTTCTGGTAGTGAGGGGCCAAAACTGAGCACAAGGATTTGAGGTGCAGCCTCACCAGTGATAAGCAGAAGGGGATGAACAGTTCCTATGTCCTGCTTGACACACATCCATAAGAGCCTGTAAAAAACCCCTCTTCTACTGGATCTTTAAGTTTTATTATTACCTTTACAAGTGTCTAGTTTCACTTAGAATTTTTCTATCTATCTTTAGTACTCATATAATTACTTCTTGGGATACAGTGGTTTCAGTCATCCAGCTTCATTTTGAGTTAGGGCTTTATCTCATTGCCACATTCCAGTATTGGTGTTGTCAGGGATAATGAGTCTAAACCTGCATGTAGTTTTCCTCAGCAACACACAGCAGGAATATGTGTCATGTCATTATTATTTTCAGAGTTTATTATGTAGCTTGTTTCATATATGTCATAATATATTTTCTCTTTGTTTTCCCATTAACCACTACAATGGTATTTTCACTGACTCTGACACACTGAGCACAGTCATCTTTCTCTGTACTATCTCCAGTTTATACAAAGATAAATTATTCCAGCATTAGGTTCAGCTCAACTACAGTATTTTGTGTATTTTTTTACAGTATTTTGTGTGCTGGTTCATTGGAAGATCTTGTGTCAGCTTCCTGAATGGTGTTATTTTGAAAATCCCCCCAGGTGGCTGGTTGATATTTTGGGTTTTTTTTGGATGAACAGAAATAGTTGTGATTATTTTAAAACATTTCTGTCACTCCACTTCTTTGTAACCACCCTACAGGTAGGAAGTCAGAACCTTTGAAGATGACCTGGTGAAACAGATCACTAGTGTTCCTCATCCACTTCAGCAATCTTGTATGGTTTAATATTTTGAATTGCTGAAAAAATATACAAAATACAGTCAAGAAATCCGTAATAAAATGAGGAAAAATAGGATATTTTAGAATTTTGCAACAAGAAATCTTCAAGTATACCCTCCATTTTGGCATATGTTATGGCAAATCTTTCTGAGCAGTGTCTCTAATATGACTTGTATATAACAAACTCATCTTACAGCATAATATGATGTCTTTCTTTTCCTAAGGAAAGCTTGATTTAATTTGTCCTGTAAATATACTTGAAGGCCCTCATACTTCCATACAATTGCCTGAATTTTTTCTCTGTGCTACATATTTCTTAAGACTACAAAAAGCCCAGTCTGATTAAGAAGTGGATAAGATAAAAAATCATTGCATATGTATCTCCAGGGTAGAATTGATATTACTGCTGTCAACTACTGATCAGTAGGAAAAGTGTGAAGAAAACACAGGTCTTCCATCTGTTTCATCCATCTGCTGAGAAAAGGAACTGTTACCATTAGCAGGTCTGTCTCTATAATTCTGTGTTTTCTGTGTACATTTTCATGATAAATGTCTTAAATACCTGTATTGTTTAACTTTATAGAAAACCATACAAAATAACATTTAATTTACCAAATTACAAGCAGCTCTAAGGTTACTATTTTTTGAAGCAAGTGCATAATAGAGCGTGATCTCCAGATCTCTACTTAAATTTCTTGATTATAAATCAGTGACTCTTTAAAGTGTCTCATAAAAGGGTTTGGTTTTGTATTAGATATACTTGATAATTCATATTTAATATTGTTTTGAGTGTGGACTGGCATAATGTGTCACTTTGGCTTCTCTTTATTTGCTTATATTCTATTTCAATGTTCACATACCTTTCAAAAGAGAAAAAAATTAAGTTGGGATGTAAAATTCAGATCAAATCGTATTCTCCAAGTGGAGGTTATTGCTGAGGAGAGCAGTTTTCTTGCAGTTCTATAAGTAGAAGCGTCAACCATAAACACAAAGAGTAAGGGAGCCTCCTGAGAAATTTTGTTCATTATTCTTTATTTTTCAGTGTTCTATATTTTATTTGTTCTATGGTTTAGGAGCTTTAGAAAGGAAACAACTTTCCTAGTTACACAAATTCCAACCAGAGATGGGAGCAGCCCATGTCTAGCAGCTCCAGGCATTCAGCATGTCTAGAATCCAGACAATGCCAGATATTCTGCCCGTGTGCACAGTGCTGTTGTGTACACTCAGTAGGTCCTGTGGTTTGCACAAGACTGGCAGCAGTATTGCATGCATTATTTCTGCTGCTGCAAGTGTATAATATGTTCTTTCAGGATTTATTCCCTTGCTAAGTCCAAGAAGTGTACTGGAAGGGCTAAAGACAATGATCATCACCATCATCACCAGAATCACTCTGGGCCTCACTTCCTTTCCCCAGCATTTTGCATTCCTGATTAAAATGAACTTCAGGATAGGAGATTTTTTGTTTGCTTTTTTCTCCCTATTAATGTAAGTAGTTCTGACACAAACACAGCTTTAGAATACTATTGGGTGACTTTTTAAGCCTGTTCTGTTAGGTTAAGTGCTCAGAACTATTTAAAAAAATTAAATCAAACCAAACCAAAACCAAACAATGTACAATACTTACGAATGGTGTAAACACTGTCTCACTTTTTTAAAAGAAAATTACCTAAGGGACGCAACAAGATTTTTTTTTCTGCTGAAAAGCTAAAAATAGTAAAAAAAAATTTAGGTATAAGAAGTTACTGTTCTGTAATATGTACTAATCTCCTGAGTGTGCTCATCATTAATAAGAAAGTGTGAGGCTGTAATAGTGCATCGAAAACACCTGACAGACTCTTTGAGGTTCTCATTGTGCAGTTGCAAAAGGTGGACAAACCCTTTTCATTTTCAAAGCCTTAATTACAGGACTTTTTTTTCACATCAGCTGGAAGAATCATAGTTATGCAAGAAAAGCCTTTGCATTTTGCTGGAAAAATTTCTTCTAATTTCACTGAGTGTTTAACTTGTTGCAAAGTTGAATTATCAATGTCATTTTTTAGTAGCAGTGATTTAGTTAGTTAGTCCCTGTGAAGGTTCTTCATTGTTGGCTGTTACAGGGGAACAAGGAATCATGCTTTCTGTTTTCTCTGTTTTAAACAGGATTTCAATTAATAGGTGGAAGAACTAGATCCACCTTTCCCTGTCTTTTTTTTTTCAGTGCTTAGCCCCACTGAGCAAATTAAATATATGAACAAAAATAATGTATATTGTACCCAAATCATCAAAGAAAAAGACATTAAGGTGGTTTAGTAAACATGTTGACATTTATTTTTATTAAAGTGTGGATTTGTTCTTTTCTATTATGATGAAAAAACAACATTTTTAAAACCTGAACCATTGTTTATTAACATCCAAAAAATGAAATGTATCGTAGGTGATCAGAAAAATTGACACCTGTTTTTTTCAAGAAGTATAGTTGCCAGTGATTTAAAGGGTCTGTTAAATCATTTAATATTGAAAACAATCAGCAGCAATGAACATAATCTTTTATCAGAAGTAGCAAAAGCAGCCATCGTCTCCTTCCTTCTCAATTGAATATACAAGGATATTATATATAATATATATAACTTTGCTTAAAAATCTAAACTCCATATAATCTGAAAGGTTATACAAGTCATTTTAATTACGACTTTGTTTCTTGGAAGTTTTAAATTAAATAGCTTATTTTAAGCAACTAGCTGTCAGACCCAATCTTCTCTCATTTTTCAAGTTCATGGCATATAACAACAAGAAAGGAATTAATAGTCTATTATGTACATTTTGGCTTCCTTATGAGCTGTCACTCAGTAAATAGTCTCATATACACATAAGACTTCTTTCTCTGATGTATTGTTAACGTAGAGGAGCATTTCAATAACTGAAAAATTAATTTGCTCCATCTGAAGACCATCTCTACTGTCAGCATGATATAGTTGAATTCAAATTATATATATGTATATAGAAAGATATTTTGAGGTGACAGAACACTACAAACATTTATACTGTTGTAAAATGTAAAGATTCTTTCCCTCCCTGCTTTTTACCCCTACATTCTTTCATAACAAAGATGACATTACTTTGTCCTCTGCCACCTTGTAAGAGGTAATAAGACATACAGTATTGTCTGGGGTTTAGTTTGAAATGTTGGCACAAAAAGGAGAAAATGAAATAAGATTTCAATTAAACTTGACTCTCAAAATAGCACATCTCTGTTTCTTTGCAAGTATCTTAACCAATTGACTGATGCATTGTTACAGACAAATTTGACTTTCTTCTTGCATTGTTTGACTGAAAAGCATTACAAAAATATGTATAGTCTTTCAACTCTGTCAATATATGTGCAAACTTTATGACTATGAAATCAAATAAATCAATATTTAGGAAGCTCAGAAAAAGAGACTGAAGGCATTTATGGTGAGTTGCATTAAGCAATTTACTGTGTGCTTAGCATTATTTAGCTGAGCTAATCATGAACATTAACCTTTAAAAATTTATATTACAAAGTATGATGATCCCATTCCTGGCTCCTAATGCTTTTAACTCTATAAACAACATTTGACATTTACCAATAGTAATGTCATG
>VWZG01003268.1:40772-58660 GCA_013396735.1 Grallaria varia | reverse complement strand
TTTTTTTTTTTTTAATGATGAATTAAATCATGATTTATGACATCACTGTAAAGAAGTTAAATGTTTAACACTGAAAAAGTATTAGGCAAGCATTTGGATTTTTGCAGTGGCCACTGTTTCCTCATTTTACTTGAATGACGCAAAACTACTTTAAAGAATGAATGTGTGAAAAACTGGTTCTAGGGCATGTTCTGATCCTAAATCACAGCAGCACTGAATAATGTGCATAAGTATGAACCTCCAAGCAGTCCTATCACATTTGCTGAGGTGTCTCGTGTTTATGCCTACTTCTGATCTTTGCCTTCAGGTACTGCTATAATATAAATTTCCAATATTGGGAATAAAAAAGAAGTAAAAAATATCTCATGATAGACTCAGAGTTTGCCATTCACATTTTCTAGTACCTTTCTTAATAGGAGCTCTGAGGAACAATCAATCTTAAATTAGTCTTACAAGGCTTTTTAAATCTATGGTCTGAGCAACCCTCACGCTCCACAAATTTCTTTGAAGAATCTACAAAAGGCAATTAAGAAAGGAAAGTTCCAACATGTTACACAGCAACTTGTATGCATGAAATTCCAGAGCTTAAAGGAATATTAGTAACCACAGAAAAGGAGAATTTTTGAAACAGACTCTGTTGCAGTACTGATCCTTGATAGTAGTACAAAAATGCCAGAGAACTTTTTTCCATGTAACACAAAAGCTGTCATTGACATGTAATGGGGTCAGAAAACGCTTCTTTCAGCCTGATGATACATCAGATATCAAAGTGTGTGAGTGTAGATGGCATATACCTTGAAATACAGAAGTCTTTCATACTCACCCATGCTTATACTTCTACTAAATCAAAAACCGTTGGAACAATCCAAAGAAAGTCACATATGGAATGAGGCCTTGGGGACACAAAGTGAGAAGCAAGAGTCATGTAAATGACCACCTCAAAGCTGGACTGTTTTTGTAGAAAGGGTAAGGGCATTGTGTTGAGAGATTTTATCACTGCTAGATGTAAATAGTCTTTTTAGATACCTAACTCTATGAGGGGCTCTTAAAGGATATAATTAAGCCAATTTTTTTTTTAAATCTAATAAAGTCAAACTAGAACTGCACCAGGCAGAAAATGGCAGTAGTTGCATTTCTGTACCAAATACTATTCATAACTAAATTCTTAGAAAAAAAGGGGACTGCTGAAGTTTAACTTCCATTTTGATAATTTCTAGGAGCTTCAGGCAGATTTTCAATTTGAAGAATGGCTGTTAAGACACAGCATAGAATTTAGAAATGCAATACTTGTTTCTGTTAGGAGATGTTCCTGCTGCAACCACAGAGATTGGCAGAAATTATAAAACTGCGCTCTAGACCTGCAACCAGAAAGGCTGGATCAGCCTCATCTGAAGAATTGGTGTGTCCGTTGGGGAGGGAGGAAAGAGGACAATTACTGTATCCCCTTAGCATCTCATGCAAAATTTAAAGGCTTTTCCAAAGTCCTACAGATTTATTTCGTATGTTTTTTGCTGACACTGTTGAACAACAGATCACAATATGGCACTTTCTTTGGTAATGTCTTCTCACTTGCATCACACTAGGCCAAGTGGTCTAGAATTCTGCTTTTAATTCCAGCTGGTTCTTTAATCTGGATTCCTGGTACATGGTGATTTATATCCAAGCAGCTAACAGCATAAAGCAAAACACAATACCAGTTTAACACAGAAACAACTTTAACATTGTGAGGCTAAACTGCCATATGTCATTGTGGGTAAACTATACGACTCTGCATACATGGAATATTCATACAAGATATATGGATACAATAAACAAATGAAATGTGTAACATTAAGCATTTCATTCCAGTTAAGACCAATGGAAACTGTAGTTTCCAAGCTTCAGGCAGGAGGTTCTCATATCACCCCGTCATAGTTATCCATTTCATGGGGAAAATGTAGATTTCTCTCCAGAGCTTTAAAGTTTGGTTCCATAGGTGTGTTCAGAAAGTGACACTTCAAAAATTTCTGACTCTTGACTCTTTTTTTTCATTTTATGTCCTCTCTGACCCACAATATTGTCTTTGATTCACAACATTTTAATGGGGACTGTTTCTAATTTCTTTGTCAATAAGCTGTTTTTGCAATGGAGCAAAACTTTCAATACACAACATTCCAAGTGGGCCATAAATTTTAAGTCAAAGTAGAAGAAATTTTTCCCTTTTTCTCCTGACATTTATTCCTGATTTGTCAGTGTTAGACCAAACATCTACTCTCTCTATTACTGCTAAGACTTGTCTAAAATCAAAGAAAGAGTGACTATTTCCAGTCAAGGTTATAGGACAGAATGTATGGGAAATTAGGTCTGCACAAATATGTTATCCTCTTTCAAAAGCATCAGTGTTCCAAAGTGTTGATTCTATGCCACTATTTGGTCTTTATCTTTTGAAAGTAATGGGGGAAGGCTTCAGACTTATGAGTGTTTTGAGATAAAACACCAGGCCTGTAGACCACAGACTGGTGAGATATTAAGCATACTTTTTTACTTTCTTCTATGTTCCTTACAAAGTGAGGAGAAATCACACATCTGACCACACTGCAGCTGCTTAATGCTGCTGTAAATAGATCATAATAAGCATGTGGTGTATGTGATTGTCTGTGCTGATAAATGAAAGTGTGTGAATTTTTCAGCATCAGTGGAAAGAGGGGAAAAAGAAAAAAACCTTCCTGATTGCAGCTGCAAATGGTAGCAATTTTTCATTCCTGCATTAATGAATGTAATTCATGTAATGCATATTACATCATTCAACAGCAAAATTCTCACGTTCATTTCACAGACGGAAAGTATTTTAATTAAGAATATCAATGAGTAATGAAAATCCACTTCCAGAAAAAAGCAAAGAAAGACACTTCTTTGGCCATGAGAAGGACCTGTGATGCAAATATAGTTTATCAGTGTAATGAATTCACTTTCCTATAATTCTTTACCAAAAGAACCTCCTTTAAGTAATGTTCTGGTTTATTTGCCTGTTTTCCATTTCTAACCTTCCTTTACGTGCAGTATTTGACTGCAAACCTGCACTTTACAGTGTCCAGTGATCAAATCACTTCATCTTCTATAAACATCACAAGTTAAAAAAGTTTTCAGCATTTGAACTCCAACACAACATACAAACTAAAATAATTCATTGTCTAGAGACCATAATAAATTTTAATGTGCATTTACAGAGTAAACAGAGAGCTGAAGGGGGTCAAACCAGTCAAAGTGAAGATATGTATTACAAAATCCACACATTACTGAATTACAAACTAAAAAGTGATGTTTTGTCAAAGAAGGAAATAAAGATGTCTCTTGATGACACGACATATAGATAATATTAAAAACTGGCTTGCATGAGGACCGAAGTATGTCTACTCTGAAGTTATATCACACAGACTGTAAGCAATTTACAGAATTTAAGTTAGTTTTGCATATACAGGAATTGCAAAATTAGAGAAAACACACTGAAATATAGAACGCACACACACAAAGAAAAGATGTATATATATATATAAACCTCCACACAATCATCAGGGGTTGGCCTAAGTCTTTAATTGCCACCATTGAACAAGAAACAAACAAAAAGACAGGGAAAAAAACTCACAGAAGAATAATATATTAAAAAGAGGAAAATATCCAAACTAAAAGAAAAAAATCGCAAAAGAAAAATAAACGCATTCGTTTTCCAGAAATAACATCCTCAAGTCTGCTGAGTTGCTTTGTAGAATTTATTTTCTCCTCCCCATTTCTCATGTCAAGAAAAAAAAAAAAAAAGAACAAAAAAGAAAAAAAAGGCTTTTTAATAAAGTTTGTGTGTATTTTATTTGGGTCGATGTTAAATCACTATGGTTTGTTTCATTATTTGGCCTCTTTTTGCTTCCAGGCTGGAATAGTTCTTTCACTGTAGGAAACCAAATGTCATCCATTAATTCTGTAATACTGGTGACTCGCAGGCCAACCCCTGAGAAGTCAAGGATGAGGCTTCTCCTTGCCGAAAGAAAAGGAAACTAGGTCTTGCTGTTACAAAACGTTTGATTACATCACACCAGGTCTCTTCAAATAAAATATCAGTGATACGCCAAAGAAAATAAGATAGATCAAGAAAACATGTGGTATCCTCTTCTATTTTTATAATATTTATTTTATTTTATTTATTTAGTAATTTTGTTTGTACTTCCTGAAGAAGGTGCTCCTTGTGTAGAGATTTAGAGTACATTGGGTGCAGAGTGGTGGTTGGAGGTTAGGGTCAACTTTGCTGTCCGCTCCGTGGATTTTACAGGCGATTTGCTCTTTGCTTTAAGAAGAGAAAGTGATATTGGAAAAAGTCAGCACTTTTAGATTAAAGCAAAGCACCCTTCACAAAGCCACAAACAAGAAGCAGGACAGAAAGTCCATGGCTTGTAGCTATCCTCGCACCTGCGGAAGAAGTTATAAGATATTCGCTCATCTTGCAGATTTCCAATGCTCCTTATAAGGCTGTTTTAAACATATACATTTATATATTTAATTAGCTCGCCAGGTTGGCTCTGGTGCCCATGAATGTCTTGGCATGCACTGCAAATAACAACACATACAAAGTATTTCAGTCCCAGGGAGGTTGGTTTTTTTGTTGTTTTTTTTTTTTTCTTGTCTGTCTTTTTAAACAACGTTACCCAGTGAAACCATATACTAAGAGGAAAAAACCCAAACACCTTCCATCTCAGAGTGTTCTTTACAAAATCATTTCCAGCATCATACCATCGACTGCTAACAACAAAATCATCTACTGGTTAAAGAGTGTTTTCTTGTAAACCCGAGGAGATACTGGTAAATGGCTGTGCTATTTACAAGGGGGAAACAGCTTGCCAAGATGTTCAGATTATTTATTTTTGAGAAACTATATTTTCCCTTTTTTTTTTCAAAAGCTGTGAAAACAATGGTACATGAAATTATTTCTAAAATCATGACTTTATATTTAAGCATGCTAGCAGCAAAAAACCCAAAACATTTAGGGATAGACTAATAAAACTTAAATGTTTTCACACTAAGAATATAAGCATTTAGATGTCTTACATACCAAGTTTCAGTGCTTGTTAGCTCTCTGTATCATATAAAATCACCTTCAGAATTTGACACATATTACTTGCGGTTAAAATTATAAACTTAATTTGGTTGTGCTATTAATAGTTCTGATTATTACAAGTTAATGAAGGATCAATAGTTTATATCTGCATTGTATATTTGAAAAGTATTGTTATTGATAATTACAGACATCAGTTCTATAACAAAGTAATAATGGTACTATAAGCAGTCTGTGATAATGATGGACTTGTAATAAAGTTATTTTTAAAAAAAATCAATCATGTATAAGCTATTTTTTAAAGAATTCATTATTAAACAGAATGATGGATTTTATTGCATCCCCCAAAAGCACATTTGTCATCTCATCAATACACACAACGAAAGCAAAAAGAACTCCAGGCAACTGCTCATTTTTTTGAAGTTTGCAGATATTTCTCAGTAACACGTTTCTCTGTATCTGTTAACTATATTAATAAATGTAGCAAGAAGTATTTCTGTTCCTGTCTTTAGTAAATTTTTGTCTTTAAAAATGGGAATTAAATTAAAGTCCAGATTGTAGAGGAACACTGCTTACTTTAGTAAATACATGGTGTGAGATGTTGCATGTATAGTGGTTGCCATAAAACACTCAGTCCTCTGTCACATGTACAAGATCTTCCAAGTAACAATGATATTTCAATTATCCATGTGTGAAATGAATCTTTAAATGAATATTAACTTTTAAAGGGAAATAGGTCTCAAAGACAATGAGATTTTTCAAAGAAGTCCATGGGAACTCTGAGCTTAGTTCCTGCTAAAAGGAGACAGGAGTGGGAAATCTACTTTTCCCTTGCCCATCTGACAATGCTGCCTGCACTACACTGCCATACTTTGCTGGGCTTCTCAGAACACTTGCTCTGTATTAGGAACACCCACCAAATTTGCTATAACTTCTTCCTATGGGTTGTTCTCACACAGGTAGTATTTACAAACTTGAACTCAAGGGTTGAGGTCAATGTCTAGTTTTGGTTTTATTGCATCATGGATTTGTTCTCTCTTTTATATAAGGTGCAAAATTTGCCATTTCACAGACTTTTATAAAGGCTTTTCTTTCCATAAGGAGGGTAGTGTTAGATCATTTACTGATGTAGTGAATTATTTTCACTTATTTTATTCCATTTAAATGCCTTTTTTTGACTGAACTAGTGAAATACATAGTTCAATACCACTCTAAAGAGGTCTTTGGAGATGCATTTCCTCTGCCCAAAATATGTATAATGCAACTCAGAAAAATCACATGGATACTTTTTAAAAGAGCTTTTTAAACAATTAATGCAATTCGAGAATTTGAAAACTGTAGTGTGGGGAAGAGAAATTATATGATATAAAATGTTTGACTTAAAATATTTCACAGGGGGAAAAGCAGCATGATAATATTTGCTGGTAAAACATCCTTTGATTTTTGCTTTGCTTTTTTCAATATGGCAATCTGTAGATCCCCAAATTAAGGGGTAATATATAATGCATACCCATGATAACCTTTTAATGTATAATGTTCAGTCTCTGCAGAATCATGATCTCCCTCCAATTCATATCACATGTTCTACATGAACGTTATTCTCTAAACAACAGGTTTGTTTATCTTGCAGGGGATTTAGGTTAGCGTACATGCAGTAAGTACAAGCTAAAGCAATTGTGAACACATGAGAAAAAAATTAAGGGAAACAACTACTAAAAATTTCAGCTTCTATGTGAAAAAAGAGGATACTAGGATTGATGGAAAAACCTGTTATAGACCTCTGCAAGGTTATGGGAACCAGTTAGTATATCCTAATTTGGCTCAATAGTTTCCAAAATGCTGTCTAACCCAAATGGATAAATTTTCAGTAATATATCAGCCCAAATAAAACTGACTTGCAATATACGGCTATTATATGTGCCCTCATCTTTTCAGTGATGCTTTTTGGTTTTGGTTTTGGTTTGTTTTTTTTTTTCCCAGAGATGCTAAAAAGAATTGTATTTGTTCTTTCATAAACCCAAATATTTCGTTAGATTTTGGGAGAGTGAAAGCTGCAAATGTAGAATAAGAACTAAAAGCAGCTTTTTTTAGACTTTTTTCTTTTTTCTTTTCTGTCATATTTGCTCATATTTTATTATTTTGGTTTTCATCTTGTGAAAAGATGTGACCAAAAATAGTCAGACATTTCCATTTTTACTTCAAATCTGAAAGTCATAGGGTGCTTAAATCAAATACTCAGTTCCACCATTTTTACATTTATATCAGAGGCAAAGTACAGATGAAAATCCAAATTCAAATATCTTGAAAATTTAGACTATCTAAATTCAGACTTTTCATGAAGATGTGCTTTTACTGTACCATTCTGACCAAGACTTGAATAGTATCACTTGAACTGTGAGCAAAGTAATATAAGTTAAAACCTGTCTATCTGGCTGTGGATTTGATAAACTCTTTACTCATTATCATTGCATTTCAAGAATTATTTTCTAATTAATGAAATGAGAGCTAAAAGCAATTTTATTGCAGGTCAACAACATTGGGTAAAACTGGACTGCAATTATCTAAACCTCAAAGACAGTAACTTGGAAGAAGAACCCTAATATAATGCACGTGTATTTTATTTTTACTTTTTTAATTAAATTCTACTTGATGTGTGGGTTTGGCATTCTCACAGTTTCACCATTCAGCCACTGGGATCCAGTTAAATTCTTCCTATGAGGTGTAAATACCCATTTGTTGTCTTTCATTTCCTGTTACTAACACACATCCAAAAGAGCAAATATCCATGAAATACTTAGATTGCTCCTGTAAACAAATGCTGTATTTCCAAAGGCATGTGATTATGAGAAAAGTTTTTATGGAACAGCATGAAAGAGTAGTTCATGCCATTAAAGTGTTTGAAAATGTGTTTTATTCAAATATATAATTTACTTAAATGTTAGGAATGCAGAGAAAAAAATTGTGATAAATAGTTGTGACCTTAATGTTTAAAACAATAAAAACATCTCTGTCACAAATGCTGAACCGTATTTCATGGCTCACAGTGTATGGACCTATGGAGCTAAACACAAATTTCGTTCTGTTAATGAGGTCAGTTTTAGAGCATCTACGAATAAAATAAAGCCATCAGAAGTTATAAATTCTTAGTAAACCCTAGCTGATCAAAAAAGTCATTACTCATTGCATGCCTGAGTGATTATAATCCCTTGCTTTCACTAAGATATTGATCAGACAAAATTTGTAGAAAGATACATGGGAATTTGAAACACAAGCGGAGAAAAGCAAATGCTGGTTGAATAATTTTGCCCATTTATTTTTCACAACTGGATGAAACATGAATTGTAAATTAAGCAGCTGCCTCAGACACTACAATTTTAGCATCTCGTATTTGTAGGAGTAGCTTACACAGTCAACCACCCTGTGTCTCAGGCAGTTTGCATCTGCCAGAATTGAAGTTTAGCAAGTTGTTCCTTGTGCTTGTTAAGGTTTGAGACATCACTGGGATTTAACAGCCTCCTGCATTCTGAGTCTCAAGACCTGTCAGAGCCTCTGAAAAGTGTCCTCTTACAGTTATGCATACAATGAATAGTGTATTTTCATAACAATAACAGGAGAAATCTGAAAATTCAACGGCACTTCCTTTGTATTTTACTAAACATGTAAGTTTGGTTAGGGTATCCTTGAGTTTCCCTCAATTAGGAACCCACTGGTCAATGTTTGAGTAGTGTCCTGGTTTTGTGCTGACCAGAGCAGGAGAAACACAGCCAATCACACAAAAGTCCATCCTAGAGTCTCGGTATGTATTACGTTATACCAAAATATCCCTACATATATATGGGGGACAGTATATTCACACTGCACTGAATATGAACTACTTTTGCTCTTCTACTGATATCTGAAATCAGAGACGTGTTGAAACTTTGGAAGTTTCATTTTTCAGGGATTTGTGTTGTTTTCTATTTTAGGTGCCTGGTCTGCTGTTTTAAAAAACTTAGCTTTGCTTTATAGTGTTGGATTTTAAATACTCTTCTTGTCAGCTCCAGCTGAAATTGCATGAAATAATAATTTTGCATTGTTTCCATGTAAAGTAAGTAAAAGTTCATGAGATACCTGCCTTAATTTTACTGGGGACATAAATAAACCATAAGACTTCTTGGAGGATATTTGCAGCTTTGTATCCATAAAGATAGGTGAAATCAATTATGGTTGATTTTATTTGAAGTTTCATTTGAATACATCTCATATGGGTTTTAAATAAATAGATTTTTTTCTCTATGGCTTATCAACTGCTATCATTCTTATTCCCCTGAATTGTATAAATCATAGTTGTATATATCTCTTCTATACTGCTGGGATGTATATGCCCTTTTCCCTCTTCAGGGGAATGACTTCTCATGCATGTTTTAAGGCTCAATTATCTCTGTTTGATTTTGGTGAACTGAATGACAGAAACTGAGCTGTAAGTATCAAATTCAATGCAGATCCTTTTGCTTAGGCTTTCCCTACATCTTTTTCTTAGGTTTGCACTCCATCTTTGTCCTTTGGCTGTACAGTAATCAACTTAAACTACTGTGAATTGCTGTTCTGAATTTCTGTTTGGGATTTTGTTTGTTTTTTTGGGGATTTTGTTTGCTTGGTTGGTTTTTATTTTTGTTTGTTTTGGGGTTTTTTGCATTTTGAAAGAAAGCTGCTTCCAAATTGAAGTTTAGAATAAATTATGTCTTGAATTTCCTGGAAGACCACTTAGACTTTTCCTTCAGTGTGTAGCTCTGTCCATCTGATGTCTGTTCCTTTTCTGTCAGTTATGCCCAGAGGAACAGATGAGGAAGAGCGATGCGATCTCAGATGGATGGTTAATCACTAGCTTTCACTAGCTAAGGCACCCAGGTGGAACAGATCTACTCAATCTTGTCATAGGGCAAAAAAGTTGCAACTTTCCAACCCAAAAAAAAGGGGAGAATTTTGACAGAAACTTGAGCCACAGTAAGTCCTGAAGCTCTTTCTGCACTAAGGCAGGTCACAACTTTTAAATTGCTGCCAGCTACATCTAAAGTCATGTTCTAATGTAAACTTGTGATGGAAATACTTGGGAGAAGAAAAAACCTGTGTTCAAATATAGGTAGTATGTAAGAAAATGACACTTGGCTTCAGGCAGTGGTCTAGAACAAGCCATAGTAAATCTATAAATGGACAACAGAAAGCAGTATGAAAGGAGAAAAAAGAAAGAAGAATGGGAGTTTGAATGACTTTTACAATATCATAATTGCACGATGGACAGAATTAGAATTAAGTGTATACTGGTATGAACAAACATGGGATTTTACATTCAGACCACTTTTTTACATCAGTCCCTACTTTAACACTTTCCTAGAGAAACAATTAAATCTTGTCATTCTTGTTCTTCTATTGAAACATACCTAAGAGTCATTGTGCTCTTTTTAATTCTTTAGAAAATGCTCATTTGTATCTCACTCCTTACCCCTGTGAGTAGAACCAAGCTTCCTAATTGGGCAATCATGCACTATGAAGAAGCTAAAAGGATCTCTAACGTCATTCTCAAAGGTGAAAACAAGATCCTCAAAATGATTCAAGCCTATCATCCTTTTACCTTGAACAAACAGGAGGGATGGGTGAGATCCCTAAACATATAATTGAAATGGGAAGTTCATCAACATGTATAGATTTTCATACTTTTCTCATGAAAATAGCCAAAAATAACTGTTGAGTTTGAATACAGTTTTTCGGAAGGATGGACTGGATAGTGTACTTAGTCAATTTCTGGTGTAATTTTTACTCTCTCTTCTATGTCCTTTACCTTATAATGCACAACTTCCATTCTGATCAGTGTGTTTCCCTCAGCTTTCATATACAGCTTTGTTTAAATTCTGTTCATAAGTAGTTCAGTACTAAATAATACTTGACATATGAGTATGATTAGGAAATCCTGATACAGTTTTATATTGGCTTAATGAGTTATCATTAATTTCTGTATCAGTTATTCTAAGTTTTGTTCAATGTTTATGCTTCTTTGGAAAGTTTATTAGACTGTTTTGGTCAGAAAGTGCGTCTCGGTATCTGGGCAGACTAGCCCACCAAAATTCAGCTTCTGAAATTTTAATTTCCATAGCATTTTCATATGTTATTCTCCTAAACAAGTTTAGGGTAGTAATGTAGCAGTTAGTTATATTCCCATTTAGTGAAATGAAGTGTTGATGCATTGTCTCTGCAGGTGATCCCTGGAGTAAAGCGTGTCAAAGTCCTAACGATTCTCGAACCTAAGGCACACAGCTTTTGGCTTTAGAAGTCTGTATTTCTTTCTGACAGCTAGAATTTTTTTGTGCATATGCCCAACAACTTTAGATCAGGATATAGTGAGCTCTTGATGTCTCTGAATTGTCCGGGGTCTGTACAACTACGACTACTTCCATCATTATGTACTTACTATATTATGGAAGCTTTTTTAATCTTGATACTCAAACCTCCCTGCCTGACTTTCTTAGGAGAATGGCATTCTGCCCACTGGGGCTCCCAGTCACAAATGTCCAAGCATCAGCCATTTGGAGCAGATATCCTAATTTCCTTCCTTCAGTTGGTGTTTGAGCTTGCAAAGTTTTAAAATCTCTTCACATGTATGAGTAATGCATTAACTTCAGCTGTTCCTATTTCAGTGAGAAAGTACTTTTTGAGAAAAAGGTTGCTTAAAGAGGTGTTTGCAAATAGTTTGTGAAATACCAGAGATAGCTATTTAAACAAAACACGTGTGAGGAGCAGTACACTATGCCGTGCCCACTGCAACAGTTCAAAGCTGAGGGAGAGGGATGAAACCTCAAGCAAGTGCAGGCCTTGAATTGGATAATTGATATTGTTTCAGAACAACTGGCAGCATGTTTTTTTGGCTGCTTTTATCAGCAGTGGGCACCTTTCTCTTTCATCCTGTCCTGGAAAACCATGGATAAAAGAGGTCTTTTTTTACTATGTGACAGAAAAAAACAAAAACTGGTGCGTTTGTACTTATCGGTATGAAATGGCTGATTCTGAAGGAAATGGAGTTTTTTCTGACAGTCCTGTGGAATCCATCTTCATCCTATGCTTGCATATAGTTATGCTCTGTCTTGAATGAAGGTCAAATTTAGGCTGCTAAAAATTATTGAATTGACTATTTTAGCAACTGGGTTCGGCTGTTGTAACTAAACATGATTCCTACACAAATCGCTCAGCATTTTTGTAATGTATATATAAATGTGTGTATATTTTGTATATGCCAGATTGTAATAAAACTGTTCATGGAGATGTTTCTGAAGGATACTATAAAGTTACAAAAGTTTTATTTGAAGAAAATTAAAACTGCACTTGTATTTTTTCTTCTTTGCTTTTTTTCATCCTGTTAATTCTTTCATCTATCAGAAAGAAAATTTAAGTGGGTGATAGTTAATATTATTTTATCAACTTCAACACCACTGTCATGAAAAAACATATGTAAAGAGGGCTATTATAACACAGATGAAAGTAAAACTATAATTTCTTGTAAATATTTCAACATTTGATATTCAAACCCTTTCTCATTTTTCACACTTGACACTTGGGCTCATATTTGACATGCAGTCAACCTGATCTCCTTCTGTTTATACCATTTATATAAGAGTTATTTTCATGGAACTCATCTAAGCTCCCACTGGATGAGTCTGTTTCTTCTGTCTGATTCCTAGATGGTAAGTGTTTTGAGGCAGGGACCATTTCTTTGATCCTTTGTTTGCCTGGTGGGTAATGCAGTTGTTATAGAGATTAGAAAACTGCCTCTGACTAACAAAAGGTACCTCTGTCTAAGAGCTGTGACTCACAAGCTCTTAATGGGTTTAGCTGGAGCAGTTTAAGATGACGGTGCCTCCATCTCTCCGACTCCCCCTCTTATGGAAATTAAACCCCCGATAGCAGGAGTGATACAAGCAAACCCCATGCCATCTCTTCATTTATCTCAATTTAACAGCTCTGTGTTTTAGTTTATCAGCTGTCATAGAGGCTTATAACTTATGCCTTTATGACAATATAGAGGTTTGACACTGTGAACCGTGAAAGCTGAGGGGCAGACACCTATTTCCTTCTGCCATCCAGATTTGGGGCAATAACTTCTGATTGGAACAAGACAAATACTTTGCGAAGAAACACTTTAAGCTGTAAGAGCTAAATCAGTGTTCACAATCCAAAGTCTTCACCCTTGCTATTGCTGTTACAAATATTAAAAAAAAGGGTACCACACCTACAGCCACAGTACACTAGTTTGAAAAAGGTAGATTGCGAGACTGAAGCTTGATGTATTTGTGCCAAATCCTGTATAAATTCTATCTTATTAGCATTCTACATTGTTGATTTTTTCTCTTTTATTTCAGATTTTTTTGACCTTTCTCATTACGGTTCTGAGATGTGGGATCAATCACAATAA
Organism: Grallaria varia; assembly: GCA_013396735.1. Taxonomy (NCBI): domain Eukaryota; kingdom Metazoa; phylum Chordata; class Aves; order Passeriformes; family Formicariidae; genus Grallaria; species Grallaria varia. Next base: position 45,146 of record VWZG01003268.1, on the reverse strand, counting down.
TTAAATATCTTTCATCGATATTCAAATTCTCTTCAGGTAAAAGATGGCCCCTGATTAGTAGATATTGTATGTGTGGGAATAATTTAGCAGAGTACAAAACAGGTAATTGTCCTGTTATTTTGGCATTGTTTCAGAGAAGCACAATTCTACGTAGTCATACTAACAGTATTATTCTACTAAAGGGCTTTGCACCATCTGAATGTATAGCTCTCTGTGAGACCTACTCCTACTGACAGATTTATTAATGCTCCTTGACAAAACATCTTGCCTTTTCAACTCTTATTTTCAGTTGCACAGAATGAACTGGAGATGGATACATCATCTTCTGTAGTCTTGTAGAAGTCACTTTTACAATCCTTACAGCCCTGTGGCTGTGATTTGATGGCCAAAATCCTCAGTCAGTGTCACAGGCAACAACAGCAGCTGAGGGAATAACAGCAGTAGAAAAAGGCCTAAGAAGCATTCAGATTTGTTCTTTGTATTTTTCTTGGTTGATGAACACAGATACTGAATGTTTGTAACACTGCAAATGTGGCTGTGCATCAAACTTTCACATTTTTACTCAGAGAACCTTAGGCAGCTTTGTTCCAAGACAGTAGCATTTGTCAGTAGATGGGGGAGCAAACTTCAGTGAGGTTGATCTGACTAGAACACCCACACACAGACAGGATAGCAAGTTGCACTGCCAAATAGTATGATTGCAACTTCGAGGGTAAAATGGAGAGCTCGGAGCAGAGTCTTCTCAAGGCTGACAGAAAGATCATTAGTTGCTCCTCAAATGCCATCCAGCTTTATCATCAACAAAGGAGGATTAATTGATTATCACTGTAGCTGTAAAGATGGTAATGTGACTGGAATATCTTTGAAGCTTTTGAATTCATCAAATGTAAGCTCCCTGTCTAGGGAATAAGAAAATATTAAAGTTGTTGAGCTTTCTAGCTAGTCTGGCCTAAGGTTTCAAAGCTAAACACTAGAAAGAAGTTGATTGAAGTTGATCAAAATTGAAGGAAAAACCACAAAAAAACCCTGAAGCAACAAAACCCACCACCAAGAATGCCCTCTCCCCCTGAATCTGAATGAGATGAAAATAGCAGTTTTCAGGTGTTTTCTTTCCCTTCATTCAGTTCCCAGAAACCTTCACTGACCTAGACATCTTCAGGTGGTACATTCCAATGTTTAGAATTTTCTTACAATTCATTCTCACTTTAAGAGTAGAATCAAATTCACCTTCATCCTCATCCCTGAGTCAATTTTTTTTGCTATTGTAGATGAATGATGATTTTTAGACTTCAGCAGAGTTGTATCCAATCCAGTCAACAGACAGTTGCACCCATTCTTTTACATTTTATGTGATGCAAAGGATTTTCATAATGAAGTAGGGCGCCATAGATGGGAAACTTCCTGCTTCTCAGCTGAAGCAAAAATACCCTCTGCTTTGCTGTATATCTGCCAAGTAACAAATGAGTTGTGTTCTGAAGCAAGGAAATCCCATCAGTTATTTCAAGAGCACGCCCTGTCACATATGCTGCAATCTCTGATGACCCAGTGCAAGCCGCTGATTGTGAAGCAATGAAAAGAAATTTGAGTGAACTGACAAACAAATCATACACAGCTTCCCCCCCTCCACTATTTTTTCTCTTCTTCGCTTTCTTCTCTTTGTTTACTGCATGTGTGGGCAATTTTTCTAATGGTTATTTACCAAATAAAGTTATATCAGGCATGTAGAGAAGAATTATTGTGATTCTGCTACTCAGAGAACTCCTGTGAGCTCTCCTTCTAGGTCTTTGTATATAAATCTTGTTCTAAAGGTGAGGTTACTCTGAAAGGTTCATTTTTAAATAGCTAAAAGAAAGGAAGAGTTATGATTGGGTGCATATGTAGCAATGACAGATGAAACACACTGGTAATGTTACTAAAAAAATAGGAAAGATCTCAGTGTACATGGGTGTATATAAACTACAATGTAGATGGGAAAAGGCAAAATTAGTTTCTTAGACTTTTAACAATTAGTTTCCACTGTGTCTGTTCTCATTGTTTCTTGATTGGTGTCATAGGAGACAAATAATTAGCGCAGCACCGAAATACCATCACTTTTACAGAAATGTGAGTTACAGTGGAGCTGTCATATATTTAATGACAAATTCCATTATTATCTCAAGAAATCTCAGAAGACCGATTTTTTCTTGTGATTTATTATTACTGTTTAATCACAGGCATAACTAAGGTTGAAAATAATATCTCAGATTTCAGAGAGGATATGTTTGTAACTAAACATACCCAAGTATTAAATCTGGTATGGGCATGTGGGATTGAACAACTGTTCAAACTTGTAGAACGAGAAAAATTAACACATATTTGTTGGTGGGTATTTCCTTAGTTCCTGGACCTTTGTTTTTATAAGAGGAAGAGAAATGAATAAAAATTGACAGTAGTGTAGTATCAGCGACTGGCAATGGCAAAAAGGGATAATTACAAAAAGTAGATACCCTTTTGCTTGTGACAGGAGTTAGAATTGCAGATACACCAAAAAGTTTGTTTGTTACTGGGTTTAGATGAACTAAGCCATAGGAACAGGAGTTTAAGTACTTGTATGCATTTTGCTCTATCACTAAGTACACAAATATAAGAAATTAGAATGTGGGGTTTTTGAGAGAAGCATAAGGCAATAGTGAGTTCATTCCACAGTGAAAATCCTGGCCTAAAAAAACCAAAAACAAACAACAAAACCCACCAAGCAAACCAAAAAGAAGTGAGCTGCTACAAAGACTTTGAATTGTCAATAAAGTTATTTGAAGAAGATTAGCACTTCTCAAAAGATGCTTACAGTTCCAAGATCAACAGCTAACTAGTTATTAGGGCTACATCAATTTACATGGTTTGAGTTTATTCCGTTATTTCAGAGAAGCTAAAAAAGTGGAGCGGTTTCTTTTTAGGAAGAGGGAACCAAATTGTAAATTTCAAGTAGAAACAGAGATTGCAGTGTATACAGGTTTAAAATGGGGTAGTCATTTCATCATCACCTTGCAAGAACTTCTGAGAACAGCTGAATAAGAATAAAACTGTCACTTGGCTTTTGCTTTAATGTAGTCCTAAGGAAAGAGAGACTTGACTTTTTGCTGTGCCACAATCACAGTAATGGCTGGTGCCTCTCAACCTTATGGATACTCAGCTCCTAAAACAGTAACCATGAAATCCACAGACTCTCTTAGTGAAAAAAGCAGCAATGTTGACTGGCACCTTGGTGAAGGCTAGAGCAGACATTTTGTTCCTTTGCTTTTAGAGGAGATGGAACATAAATTAAAAAGAAAAAAACAAAACCAAAAAGACCCCAGAAGTTGGTCTATATCACAGAAGATTCCAAATTGGACATGATTTCTTCTTGCTTAAAATAGATTGGTAATAAAAGATTCCTAGGTTTTGTAGATAAAAATGAAGACAGGAAGGCATCAGCTTACGAGTATCAACAGGTTGACAAAACATGTTTTTGTCATCTTCTTTTGCATTCATGCATGATGATCAGCTTCTCAGTGTAATTTATGATGCCAAGAATTCAGATCATTCCGTTGTAGGTAAGGACCACCTTCTCCTTTGTGTTCCTTGCAAGTCACTCACTGCAACTCTGCCATCATCACAGGAAGTTTTGGCATGTAGTTAGATTAATAATTGAACTTGTTACTTCATGAAATAACAAAAAGTTCCTAGGAACGTGCAGAATCGGTATTTAAGCAGTCAGAAAATGAACCTTATTGTCACTTCTTCATTTGTAGCTATTCTCTTTTGAGGTCTCTGAGATTGATCTTCTTGAGTCTGAAAAGAAACTAATGGTGCTTTAACAAAGCATTGGCAGAACATGAAGAGTTTGGGGGATATACGCATTATCAGCACAAAAAGTTCTTCAGCCTTTTTTGTTGGTATAAATGTTGAGTCACTAGAATGCAGGCAGGAGAAATTGCCTAGATTTGTATCCATGAAACAGTGACATTTGGTGCAGCTCAGATATTATTTTGCTTCCTTTCCCTTGAATTCATTTTAGCTCTTGCATCCCATTTAGTTGCGGCATTGCTTAGAGTTACAAGGCTTGGTCATAACTGTAGTTTCACCTTTGGATTAAGATAGGTTGTTATGAGTTATGCCGGAAGAAAAGTCTGTCACTCCATCTATGCAGGACATTTTCTGGATATATGCAGATTACCCTGTCAAATTCCTCAGATTCCTGTTGAGCTGTGATGGGTTACTTCATTTGCTGCAGCCCATAATTATGAAATTAAAGGGTCAAGCTGTGTCATCTTTGACTTTTGATTTCCTGACTTTTTTGCCTTTGAGGTAGTCATTTAGTTCTTTATATTATATATTATATTATATTAATTATATTAA
>VWZG01003268.1:0-17364 GCA_013396735.1 Grallaria varia | reverse complement strand
GTAAATAAAAAAAAAAGGAAAATACATTAAAAAAAAAAAAAAGGCAACAAAGACAATATTTTCAGCTACTGAGCATACTTTGGTTTGGAGACTCGATCTGGGCTGCAGGTGTGACTTTTTCTCCTGCTGCTTTTCCATAATTTGTTATAAAAGTCTGTCAAGGCTTTTCACAAAACAAATTCTTTGAAAATGCGGTGCTTTTTATAACTTTTTTTTTATTATTTATTTATTCTTACAGCAACAACCATGTAAGACCTCTTTAAAGACAAAGAGCAGGAGCAAGTCCAGACAGCAAATGTAGCACACCAAGTCTTTTCTTATAAATTCTTTCCCTCCATCTCCCTGTGCCCCCCTCTCCACTGCAAATAAAGGACTGAAGAAGTGAAGAAAAGGCTTACAAAGCAATATTTGCATCCCTGCCTTTAGGTAGTCACATTTTCCTAGCTTGAGGTGATATGCATTATTGAAGAATGTCCAGCACTCTGTAGTAAATATGTGCCACTCAAATAAATAGCTGCACACTGTACTCCTCTGTACTCTTGGGCAGTGTTTATAATAACAGGCATACAGCCCAGTATTCATTTTTCATCCTTACTTTCATTTTTCAGGGAACAAATATTTTAGCAAATGTCTCAGATGTACAGGGGCCGATCAGAATGAAGTAGCAAATTGTAATAATTGTTCAATCAACATTGCAGCGTTATGACAAAGCAATATTCAAATGTGGCTGCCAGCTTTCAGCCATCTCAGCCCATGTTCAGGCTAAGGATCTGTATAGCAGCTGGTACTGTGAGATTTTGGGTGTCTAACCTCAGGTGCCTGGCTTAAAATATTGCGTTTTTGTTGCATAAAAGTACAGTTAGTCATTATCTAGGAGTTAATTAACCAGTATAAATTAATTTAGTAACATCTTCCTTTTATTGCAACCTGACACAAGGAATCTGCAACAATATTTAGTAAATTACAACTTAAGCAATTCCCCATTAACTGCATAATTTCTCTCATAGATTCTGCTTCCCTAAGTTGTCCCACTAAACATTTTTCTGCATATAAGTTAGGATAATTACAGTGGGTTGAACAGTGTCTGAGATTTTAAAAAGAAAGTTTTTGTGGATGATGTGTAGTTGCTCTTCCTTTTTATGACTACCTGATAAAGGTCAGTCATTTATAATTTTTTATAATTTCCTTGAATTGTAGTTCATTTAACTGATATCTGCCTGTATGGCTTTGTGCATGGCTACTAGTCTGATCTATTGGCAAGGTATAATTGTATCAGTATTACATAGCAGAGCTTTTCTAATCATACGAGCTCTATATTCTTAACCCGTTTGGTATTTTAGCAAGCTCCATGGACTTCATGAAAGAAATTTAAGGGGAAATGCTCAACATTTCACTATGTGGTGAAATGGTAGCTGGTGTATCTCCAGAGGAGATTTAAAATATATANTTTTAAAATAATTTTCTTCCATTTTTCTTTCAGTGACAAATTCACTTTTTGTTCCATATTAAAATGATCACATAAATTCTGTGGGTGGATGTATATAATAATACATGGGGAGAAAGTAGGCTGGACTATTTACACTGGGCATTCAGATATATTGAGCAATATCAACAAAGCTTTCTCGATATCATCTGCTTCCAAGCATGTACTGCCCCTTGACCATATGTGAATACCTTGTGTTTGTGTTAGCTGGGAATTGGCAAATTTTTCAAGGGTTATTCCTGTAGGCAGCATATATCAGAGAAACTGTTACCTGTAATGGGAGATGGACATGAGCTGGGGTGCCAGAACAGTCTATACATTCAAAAGCTTGCCTGACATATTGCACACAGCAATCAATGTCTTGATTTGTCCATTTGGGTTAAAGCACTCATAATTTAATGTGCAGGATTCAGGATAATTTATCTTCTGAACCCCAGAGTTTCAAATGCACAGTTCTACCCTGGAAGGATGCTGTGCTAAACAGGACTGGAGTTTATTTTGGATAAATATATTTGCTGTAGTCCTCAATTGAGAAGATTCTTGCTGTAAGATATTTTTCAGAAAACAAAAATATTTATAAATTAATTAGACTGCTTTATTTCATGAATGTCCATTGGTGACTATTAAATGCGTCATCCTGGATGCAACTTATGGCTTAAAAAATTAAATAAAAAGAAGCATGTGTGGGTGAAACCTTAACCTTATTGTGTTTGCAAAGTAGACAGTTATATCTGTCCATATTTCAGCTGTTTCTTGCACTGTTCCTTTAAGTAACGTCTCATCATGGCTGGGCTTCGCGAATGAAGATTTGGGAAGGGCTCTACCCACGCTTGCTGCAAGCGCGCTGATGGCTAAAGAGGCCGATGCGAGATAGGCAAGTCCGGTTGCAAAAGGCACAGCAGAAAGTCTCCATAGGCGGTGTTGGTGAGGCACGGTTCTTTCTGCGTTGTCTTTTCTCCTCCAGACTGATTCTGCGTGCATTCTCAAAGGAATCGGCAGCGTTATGGATGGTGTGTCTCCATGCCTCCNTAATCAGACCAGTGGATGTTCAGGATAGTGCGGAGGCAGCGCTGATGGAAGCGTTCGAGGAGACGCAGATGGCGGCGGTAGATGACCCATGATTCAGACACATATAAAAGAGTGGACAGCACAATGGCTTTATAGACACTAATCTTGGTACTTAAGTAACGTCTACTAACCATTGTTAGACATGAAACTGAGTGACCTTTGGTCTGTTCCAGCATAGGTCCCATTATGTACTTAATGACACATATCTCTGCTCTTTTATACCACAAGATCCAACTTCAATCTCAGAGAGAGCAGAATGGACTAGGGGAATGAAGTGCTTTGGAGCATGAGGGAGGCTGATCCCTCAGGGCTCCCTGCCTCCCTCTTAGAGAAGCAGGAACTCCCACCACACATGAGGCGAGGCTACAAAGGTTACCTCATGGTGAGGGCATTGAAAAGATGATTTCTATTTCTGTCCCTGATACTGCTGCAGAATTTTTGTGTGATGCTAGGCAAGCTGCTTAAAATACATTTGTTGAAGTGCTGACTAATGACCTTTCCCATTTCTCTAAGACCTGTTTTTGATACTTGGTGGTAGGAGGTCCCCAAGTGGAAAAGCAGCTGGTGCTGATGGGCTGATGTGGAGGCTGTAGTCACTGGGAGATGTCACTGGGGCAGCGTCAGCAAGCAGAACACTCAAGTGTGAGTCATCCCAGGCAGTGAGTTCCCCAAATCAATAGTTCTTAGTCCTGGTGCTTTAGCTACCCTGTGTAAAATGAGGATGATATTGCAGTCATACTTTAGAGGCAGTTGTAAAAGCAAGGCATTGTTGTTCATGAAATACAGTCAGAGAAGTCTAAACACCAGAATACTTCACCACAAAGAAGTCTAAACAAATGGTTTAAAAGGAGAGTTTGAATAATGCTGTGCAAACAAGATTTAAGGCCATACTTTTTAAAAAAAAAATAAATTTTTTTTTCAACACCTCATTACTCTTCTGACTGCAATCTGCTTTAATACGGAGCAAGACAGGGGTCATGTGTAAATACTGACCTAGTAATAAAAACACAACACTGGATTAACACTGCAGAGGTGACTTTTTTTGCATGTCTATAATTTTCTTTTATGTTTTGACTATGAGGACATTTAAGATGGCATATGTGTGCAATATACATACAAGCTAATTATGAAAATGAACTGTGCTCATAAAATTTACAATAACTTAAGAAAAAAACAGTGGCCTTACTTATTTTTTAATTTCTGGCTCTACCCAAAGACAAAATAATTTTTAATTTGAGGGACAAGCTCCTAACAGCTGATTTTAGCAACAACAAGTTATATGGTGGCTGCCAGACTCACCTGGTGTCATCTCCATCTGTTAAAGATTTTTGAGGGGTGCACTCCATTAATTTCAGAGCTACTAAAAAAGTCAGGGAACATTCGTCTGATATTTTATATATATATTGTCTGATGTTTTCTAGATAAGCCCTTCTGTAGCCTCAGAATGTGTTTCAGAAGAGAAATTAGGATACCCACAGAAAAACAATTATGCCTTGTCATCCAAAGAATGGTGCCATACAAAAATGGATGCTTCAGGCAGATGAATCAGAAACAAGGAAAGAGACCTTGAAGAAAAAGATGTGATGTAGCTTGTACACATGATTTAGAACAAATTTCTCAGGTAGGTTAGCTAGCTGGGAACATTTGGGTTTTTTCCCAGATTGAATTGTGCGAACACTGTTCCGAATTTTATTTTTTTCCATGTATCTAGCACATATTTGAACATAGAAGATTCTGTATTGTGTTGAAATAGACAGCCAATTAAAAGAGTAAGAAATAGTCTTTGCATTTTAGAAGTTGGCTTTTAAAATTTTATTGGACTTTTGGTCTAATAAGAGCTAACAGGTTTCTGCAGACAAACCACTGAATTTCCCTCATGTATCACATTCTGCATTGCTTATTTAAAAAACAGGAGTAGCGAAGTAAGACCCCTACTAAAAAAAGGACAAGGAAAGGAAGGAATAAAAATCTCTGAATAGTCAGCCACATATTTGTTTCTGCTATTCATTGTGAAACATATAATTCCCTCTTGATTTTAGTTTCAGTCTTTTTTTTTTTTTTTAATCTTCATGCTTTTTTAAGTTCTGATCTCCGTAAAACCTTCCTAATATTTTAAAACAGAAATGAACAATCCATTTTATTTTACATCCTTTGGGAGAGACTGATTGATTCTTTCTGGAGGTAAGGGGTAGAGGTTATTGAATTTACATCTGTGAAGAATTGATGGAAGAGAGCTCAGCTGAAAGAAATTAATTTTGTATTTAGTGTTGAAAGCAATAAAGGGTCATTTCTCAGCCTAGCACCTGTGAAAATTTTGTGTTGCATATTCACAACCTCTTTCTGCAGAACAGCAAATTTATTGGTTCTAGTGAGAAGACATTTTTGCTGGGATCTTGTGGTCACTGTGAGAACTGATGTCTGGGAGTTAGGTCTGATCTGACAGTCCTCCCAAGACCAGCAGATCGGCCTTAAACTGGAAACAGCCTGAATTCCAGATGCTGGAACTGCATATTCACAAAAGCAGTATAAGGCAAAGTAACTGATGCTGATTAAGGATACAGATTTGTTTCTTACTAAGGTTTCTTTTCAGCTGTCTATAACCTTTTTTTGTGCGCTTTTTTTGAGCTTGAAATTTGACATGTAAGTTCTTAAGACAGACACTCACACTGAGCAAGTGTATCTCTTTTCTGACTAAAAAGAGAAAAAGAAGAGTCATTGCCTTTTGTAGCTTTCTTATCTAGTCCCATTTCATATTACATTTAGTGAGTGGTACTGGTTAGAAATGAAGTAGCTAGAAGAACAAAGTCCTCAGATCTCAGCTGTGGATTGCATCAGTCCAAGAGAAATTTGCTGCACTGTTTCACATTAAGGAGAGTTTAAAAGCAGACAATGTACATATATCTTAAGGGTTTTCTGCTACAGTGAGCTACTGATTTGCCGTGGTTCCTGGAAAAGAAGTACATCAAGGTTCTTTTAAGGCACAGAGCTATAAAGTCTGGGCTTTCAGTTCAAAACAAACAAAAGCCAGCATGCAGTACATTGAGGCCCCAGATCTGAGGAACCTATGAACATGTATAGAGACAATTTCACAGACAGTGAAAAGAGTTTCATGAATATTTACAGGGGCAAACACAGGATACATATCCTTTGTCTCCCTTTGGCTGGCCATCGTGTTAACCATGATGGAATAACCAGAGAACAGTAGTAAACAGTCCTAATGTCAATAAAATATTATGGCAGTATAATTTTGCCTGATACAGGTTCTGAAAAGGAATTGCAAATTACAGGTAGATAGCGAAGTAGATAGTTAGTTATTGAAATAGCACGTGCTACTGCAAAAACAAAACAAAAAAAGCTTCAGAAACTGATGTCATGAAGTACACATGTACACAGGAAAAGTGTCAGTCCTCTTGGTAAAGAAGATATGCTTAAGAAATTTCACCTGTATACATTCATAACAGTGTGGATACTTCGAAAAAAAACTGTTGAAGTGATGGAGAGATGGAGAGTAATGCTGGTATAAATTCATGTCATTCATTTTAAGTTGTTATAAATACCTAAACTCAAAATTTCACATTTATAAAACACACACATTCCCTATTTCTCAGAGAGAGACAGCTTTTGTCACTGACTGACGGAGGACTTGAACTCCCCACTTTTAGTCTTATGAATAACTCTGACATGCAAGATGAAAATTACTGGGATGAATATTCTGCATTGTCTTGAAACTATTGACTTACCGCTTTTTTGGTTTGTTTGTGGGGGTTTTTTGTTTATTTTGATTTTTTTGAAGTGTTTGTGTGTGTGGTGTGTGCGTATGGTGTGTCTGTGTGATGCATGTTTGTGAGTTAGAAGCTTAATTTTTTTAACTTTCTACTGTGCAAATTCAAATAGAAATCTTCTCTTCCTTTCTATTACATCATCATCAGTAATAAATATTCTGCAGCTGGAATCCATCTGTCAAGTTTGATGGTAATATATGAGCTAGAGTGAAATCCTGTGCAATTTTTCAGAGCTGTCTTGGTTTTGCAGTGCTAACATTACAAAACCTTTGTTTTATTCAGTAAAGCAAGCAGGCACACATCAAATGCATGTGGGAAATAGATCAGCTGGTAAGAATATGGAGCTTTTGTAATAATTTTTCAAGCTGTAACTGTGCTTTAAAGCTTTGAATGTGGTGACACAACTAGTTTGACAGCATCACCACTTTAAACCTTTTAACATCACTCAGGGTATATCAACACACCCAGCTTTGCCATCAAGGAGAGGATCACATTCAAACCCTAAAGTAATAAAGTAAGCACTCTAACAAACATCGTCAGCAGTTAACCACTGACCCATCCTCTGGCTGGAGTGAGCATTTCTGGCCACTGACCCTCTGATTATCTTCTTCTTAAGAAAGAAATGGGTTACAAAAGGACAGTTTTGCATAATACTGCTCCTGAAATTATATTTAGAGTGTAAATTTGACATTGTAACTATGTAATATACGTGAAAACAAAAGCAGTCTGAAATTTCAGACTCATAGTGTGATTCAGCATTTTTTGTCATAACACTACCTGTAACTTGACCTGCTTTAGCTTAATATTTTTAGCCTTAGATTTTCTAGATTGATTTTTCAGAGTGAAGAGTAGACATTTCTTCCTGCCTGGCATGAGCAGATGTGCATGTGTGTACTTATGTGTGGTGGTTCTGTTAGCATCAATTTGCTTAGAATAAAAATTAGCCTTTTATGCATTTGTAAGAATTATGTTTTGAATGTAATAATTCTCTGGAAAATGTCATTCCACTCAACATATTTTCAAGAATTCATTGAGAGCTCAAGCCATTTAGGTGTCTGTTCACTAAACATTCAGTTCATACTTGTTTATGGATGAAGCTCTAGGATTCACCTTAATAACCTTTGCAACAATGTGTTTTCATAATTAAAAAATTTACCAGCAAAATAGTGTGAATTTTATTTCAGACGGGACTGAATTTTCATGTATACTTAAAATCAAAGGATCTACTTAGGGAGTGCCAAGGCTGTATAGATTGGAATCAGTCCTGTTACTAGAACTAATGAACTCCTGGTGAAATAAGAACTAGGCATATGGTGATTATGCAGAGCTGTAATGAAGAACCACAAAGAGCATTTTAGTGCTGTTACTACTTAAACCCTTCACAACTCTGAATACAGCAACAATCACCACCTCTTTAGGTCAATATGTCTGAGGAAATGTGCAAACCACAGCCTTTGTAGTCTCTTAGAGTAGAACACTGAGTGTTTGTAGGCATCGACAAATTGTTTTCTTTCCTGAATCTGAGGCACTTAGGCTGTATTACAGGTTCCTGCATCCTTTATTTTTTTTTTTTTTATGTCCAGAATTCTCTTTTTATGTCATTGTACTTGACTTTTTCAGTCCATCTAGCTGAGGAATTGTAGATAGAAAAACCAGAAGGATTCCTAAAGACTGCTAACTTCAGCAATTATCTCCAAAGAAAGTAATGATGTATTGTATCTAATTATGTTTCTGCAGCTTTTTCTGGACTGCTTCTTTAACCAGGAATTGGCTGAATTGTACAACCTTCTTTGGTAATTTATTCTTCTTTCCATTCTTCGTTATGAATATTATATGTGATTGTTTATTACATATATATATATTCTAATCTTCTAATCTAACTTCCATTCTTTAAATGAGCCCTGTTATATTCTGTTCTGTGCCTGGTGGCATGAAGAAAGCATTTAACCTATTCTCGTCATCATCAGTGCTCCATGTCTATGACTTCATGTTTTTCCATCCTGTCTAATACAAGCCCAAATCTTTTATCAGTGAGAGTTTGCTTAGACTGTTGACCTGTTCTTGTGTTCTTTTCTTATTCATGCACAGGTCTTCTTTTTGTTTTTGGAAAACTATACTTTAAAACTCTATAAATGGTCTTTCTTTCTAACATGGTCTAAATAGTGCCCAAGAAAGTTTGTTGAAGTGGCCTCCCAAAACTGATTTTTGATTTTGTCTTAGACAAATTTGTAACCTTGCACTGCAATAAATATGATGTTACCATTGCTAATAACAGACCACAGGCTGTGCATTTACCTCACAGCACATACTTCAGTGTTTTTGGACTTCTCTTGGCCTTTCTGGAGACATATTTTAATTTGCATAACTAAAAAACCATTATCTAATGACCATGGAACTGTTACATCCCACAGTTAAGCTTTTGTACAATTTTGTTGTGTGTATATGTTACTAAGAGACATAATCATACATACTTTTAATACACATATATGGATGTATAACATGCCAGTTGTAATAATAAGTAATTATTCAGTGCAATTGAGCCATCCATGATCCTGAGTTAAAATGCTGCATAGAAGAGTATGGGCACAACTTGGTAAGAGAGGCAGAGGAGGGTATGGGAGATTCAAGGCAGTAACAGCGCATCTAGGATGATTGCTACTCATCCAAGAAAGGTAACTGTGGGAGCCAGATAGCAACTTCAAGGGCAGCAAAGGAAATAAAATGAACAAGTATCCAATACCATATATAACAAATTTGAAAGTAAAGTGGAGCTGTAGACCAGCAAAGAAAACACCAGGCATGTTACTAAACAGATAAGAATTGCCTCAAGTGGACCCTATAATGAGGAAGAGGAAATCAGTGTCAGTGTCCCAGCACAGGACACAGGACACTTGTCATCTTGCCCCAGCTGAAGCCGTCAATTAACTGAGAAGTCTCAGTGGCTGTGGAAGGGTGGGCAGAATGTCAAAGAAAGGAGGCAGCCACTAGAAGGTCTGTGTGTGCGTGTCAGTTGAACTGCATTTATCTCGAACTATCAGAATTAGAATCCCTGTAAGGACACTAGTAATATTTCTCTGCTTGTTGTGTTAAGATTTAATTAGACTAACAATATAATTTTTGAGTATGTTCCTTTTGCCCACAGGAAGACTTTGAATCTAATTACCCAGTAAATATTAAAACACACTCTGTCACTTGGTGCAACAAATTGATAATAAAATACATCTGAGGTTAGGTATTTCCAACTTGTAAGCAGTTTTTGAATTTAATCGAAATACATTTCTCACTAATATTTTTATATTAGTCTTTATTAGTTAATGAAAGCAAGTAAGATTTATTGGTTACTTAAAGCAAGACAGTGAAAGTAAGGAAAGTCTTTTGGTCGTGAACAACCCTTTCAGTCAAACACCTGATCCACTTTTTCCAAAGCGGCAAATTGAAATTTAAAGATCAAATCACTGTGAGTACAGAAAACATTTTGCGTTCACGTATATAAAGTATTTTACTTCATGGTTCATTATAAATCAAGGCTGTGCCCACAATTACTAATTGTAGTGTTCTCTGTTGGCCCTGCTTGGAAAGGATGTTGATTGCTTTAGTACATGCAGGATCCAGATTAATTTATTTCTTGGAAGGAGAGCTGAGCAGAATTACCAATTATCTTTTTGCAAATATTTGGTACATTCCACATTTATTTTTAACTTTGAGATTGCTGTTTCTTATTTATCTGGGTGGTTTGGAAGCCTCCTTTACTGAAGTAAAAAGGCTTCAGATGAACAGTGTCACACTCAATTGAATGATTATTTTTTGTATGTTTTCTGAATAGGAAAACCATCAGACTGCTTCTTAACTCTGCTGCTAAGGAGCCTAGAATAAGGTTTTCTTTTCCAGCTGTATTGTACTGGACATCAGAGTTTTTTGTAGTAAATATTCCCATAGCATTACAGTTAACAGATTTACTCTTGATTACAACATCGGATGATTTAACCTGTAGTGCTTTATGAAACATAGTCTTGTAGAAATGAAACAACTACAGGAAATTTTGAGAGGAAAAGGTGTCATGAACATGGAAAAGAACAGCCCTGCTGGATTTACTTATATTAGTACATGCCCTGAAAAAGCCTGTGATGGTGTATATGGCAGATAAAGGCTCACTATGCTGCTTTTCCTGTTGCTACTAATTCAAATACTGAAATAGTGTGATTACTTCAACCCCTGCAACATGGTATTAGCTACTTCAAAGCTGTATTGTTTTTATTGGGCTGAATGTGCACTGGAGTAAAGCTTCTGACGCAATATAAAAACAAAAGTTTTGCTAACTTTTAGAACTCGTCTCTAATTTTAGAAGACCTCAATGTAGATGTTTTGTCAGAGCTACACATTGAAAATCCCTGTATAAACACTGGAAATGGAGAATATAATTTAAATATTTGCTTTAAGATGGATTACATCTTTGACTCCATTGATCATGAACTGATTTTTTTTGCTTCTGAAGGAAGCTTAAGGTGAGTAGTTCAAATATAGATCTCTGGCTGAATATTTCTACATTAATCAGATAGCCCATTACACTCTCAATATTGTATTGACAAAACAGAAATACAACTTACATGCAAAGCTAAGAATTTATTTTTAGTGTAATTGAAATCTTAAAAGCCTAATCAATTAAGTATTAGTACAGGTCGAATTAGTTCATGGAAAACAAAGGAGAAAGAAACTAAACTGTTACAGAAAAAGGCTTAAGAACAATACATAAGTACAATACAATTAAAATCCTTATTTGCACACTTTCTAGTACCTATTTAATTTTTTCTGGAGTTATGATCATTCATCCAGAGCCTTCTGAGTCCTAAGGTGAGTGGCTTCTGTCTGGCTGGAGCTGGAAGAAGGATTTAAAAGGAGCTGACAGTGTCCCAGACTCTTCACCTGGGAATGATTTTTTTTTTCATTTAATCATCCCTTTAATATTCATAAAATAAATGAATGAATGAGTGAACAACTAGTTAATAAAACAGAAGACAGCATAGTTCCCAGCTATTCACTCCACAGACTAGATACAGAAAATAAAGGTAATTTTACTGATCATCCCCATTTTCATTAGATATTCATATGTTATTATAAAGAATGTGTTCATAAACCTTTGGTCAGTACCAGTCAATTCTCTTTAGAGATAGTTTTTCTAAAAATAGAAATATATTAAATCCTTCTGGAAATGTTTACATAAGAAAATTGTCAAATTTACAAGTAAATTTGTGTTCTGTGCATTTCTTACATTAAAATGTAAGTTAAGCAGTGATAAATAAACACATCCAGGTTTAATGAACTTTGTTAAACTTCACTGAAATGGCGATGCATTGGCTCAGTTACAGTTAGAGCTGTGAAAAACCATTATGTTAATGAAATCATTAGAGCTCTGTTCTTTGAAATGTTACCTGAAAAGGTGTTCCATAAAGCTCTTCACATTGTGAGAATATGACAAAGTCTGTAAATATTCATCCTCAGACATAAAGGGTTGTGTAGGATATAACACAAGAGACAGATATCAGGACTCTTTTTGTTTCTGAAGGTCTGGGTTGAGTGTTAGTAAGTGACCAGCGAAAACATTTGGGATGATTTCATGAATGAAATGAAATGAAATGAAGCATGAACACATTTCCTAATTGGAGATTTTTTTTTTTTAATTTTCCATCCACCAGCGTTTGATTCCCATCCCAAACAACCTGGTGCTGACACCTTCTATTCTGTGACCTAATTTCTTCCATTTTCTTTAAGAGCTTAATTATGATTTCAATTATTTATTTAATTATTTATTATTTAATTATTTATACACCTCTACAACTATGATGTCATTACAGTATAGTGCATATACTCCAACCTGTGTATACTCTGTGTGCAAAAATCATGACTGTTTGTCTTTAGAGATGCACAAAGGTTGTACACAGAAATATGTGTTTGGTTTTGACACTTTGACTCTACACCTCTGAATAGTTGACTGTCATGTGCAATTCTTCCATTAGCAGTAGGACTGAAAAATCTCTGATTTTGCAGTTAGAAACACAAGCAGAATTCTGTCCCTTTAAAGTAAGGCAAAAACAGCTGTAAACTTGAGATTTCAAAACTGAAGAAGTTGCTTAATATTTTCAGTGTTTCTTTCTCCTTTGCTCACCAGCTTATAGTACATGCCTGTTCTTCCTGGTTATCACAGCTTCCTCTTGCTGGTGATTCAAACTTAGCCATGCACCTGGAAAGGACCAGAACTGTTCTATTGAGGTCTCAGAGAAGCCGTGATGATATACTATGGATGTGCTGATGGTACCAGAGATCAGACTTGATTATTTCCCTTGAACTACAAAACTTCACATAACATATATACATAAGAACGCAACATCTATTGTAGTGGTACGTACTTATTATTGTAATACAATTGTTTTAAATTTTTTATTGAAGAAAAGCTGCAAAAACCTTCACAAGAGACCTGGTTTACAGCTGTGGTTTTTTTCCACCTCCAGCCTGTGGTGTTTCTAAAAATGAAGGGCAGGAATCATGGCAATTTGTTGTGAGACAGTTTGTTCTCTTGAAAGTCTGCAGGCAGTTCTTTATGACTTTGGAGGTCTACAATATCAGAAAGATTTTCTTAATCATCCTTAATCAGCATGGACAATCTGATCTTTGTCCAGTACAGAGTCAAAAAACCAGTTTCAAACTACAACTTATCTTGACTTTCATTAAGTGAAATTGGAAGTTCAATCAACCGTTAAGATTTTTGATTGCAATCTTTTTACTGATCTTACTCAAACAGAATTTGGAGACCAAATAAGTGTAATTATGTGTTTATTAGCTAACCTACAGGAAATTTAGTATTCCGGTCTCTCCTAGGTGCTCCTTCAGTTTTTCACCATCAGTGTCTCAAGTGTAGGGCACTGACACATACCTACCATACTGTTTCTTTTTGTTTTCTCCAAAGCCAGAAGGAATCTGCAGCATTGCAAAGGAGCCTTCATAGTGTGCTATGCCTGGCCTGCTCTTGCCCTTTGATATGCTGCATAACAGGGTCTGCCCCACCATGGAAGGTATGCTGTGGCTTATGATTTCAAGGACATGAAGTTGTCATGCAACAGAGCAAACCAGGGGAGACTTCAGATTTTTGAAGGAATTTTATTATTATTTCTAAAAGCATATCAATATGTCTTCCTAGGTTATCTTTTTTTTTCAGTAAGCATCCTAATGTCTTATTAAAATGAGTAGGGAGTGCATTTCCTTCACAGTTATAAAAAACAGGGCCCACATTTACAAGCCCAGAAAAGGATTTAAGGAATTAACTTTGGCACTCAGACTGGCGTATTTGTTTATAGGTGGAAATGTGCAGGCTGAAACTGTAACAGCAATATAAAATGGTATGTACAGAAAAGCAAGCCAAATTGTGATTATTATGAGATTCAAAAACCTCAACTGTGCAGTTTCTTTGCTCTCTGTGGGCATAACAGGTGCGTAGCCAATGGCAAAATCTGACCCATTAGCTCACCTTTTCTATAAAATCTATATCTATATTCCTAATATATGTGTGCTTACTTTTCCCAATGTCTCAGTATAGTATTACATTAAGGTTAGATACTCGTAGGAATATCGGAGTTTGATATTGGCAGCAATGCACTGTATGCAGCCAGCATAGCAGTGATGAGTCAGGGCAACAGTCAATCAATACCGTGAATTATGCTTTTTAACATCATAGCTGAACTGTTGCAGACTCCTCTGTACTTCTGTCAGTTCTTATATTATGCTCCCAAACACATGAACTCTTCTCTACTACAAAATTCATAAAAACAAGTGAAAAGCATGCTGGTATCATTCATTAGATATAAACACAATGCAAAAAGAAATTGGAAGTAATATGCTTACCCTTTTGGGTTGTTTTTTTGTTGTTTTTTGTGTTTTGTTTTGTTGTGTTTTTGGGGTTTTTTGTGCATGTGTGGTTTTTTAGTGGTTTTTTGTTTGATTGGTTTTTTAAACCCTTATGGAGTGACACGGAAACTGCAAAAGGAAAAGAACTTTCCCAAATCCTTATGCATATTTAAACTGTTAGATCCTCTTTTGCTCTGTAACATTAGACTGGAAAACCAGAACTTCCAGTATCCTCAACTGTTAATTTTTCCAGCACAAAGGGGATGGGAGGAGAGAGATAAGTGAAGAACTGTCACGGTACAAAGAACCTCCGAGCAGAGATATACTGCTCATTCCTCTCAGAAAAGATGCAATGCCTACTCCTGCTGGTGTTTATGAGTGTGGTCACAGAACCATGTTGAAATGACTATTTAACTTCTAGTACTGGTTTTAGTTAGTGCATACTCAGGTCTAGCACCTGCAACACTTCTGATATTGATAAATCTAGTTATGCAACTTTTCATGGTCTCCTACAGAAGCAATCCCTTAATTCTCAAAATTATGATCTTCCACTAGACACAGGACATATCACAGCAGCAATTTATTGCTGTGGTGTTTAGGCAGCTCTATTTAATTGAGCCATTGACTCTTTTCTGAGCCATGCAGAAACTATTATTAAAGTTTTTTCTGCATTAATTACATCTGATAAATTATTGATGATTATTACCTGTTAGGTTCAACTGTGGACCCAATACTTGAGTGAAATTTAGATAGGTTTAGTCTTTCGTTGTTGCACTATGAGATCTTATCCCCAAAATTTCACCATCTTTCAGGAGAATTGGACACACAAGTAGTAGTTTGACTCCTCTTTCTGAGCAGAAGCTATCAATTATTTTTTTCATTAAGAAAATTAGCACAATGAAAAAAAAACTTCAGTAAATACATCTCTCTCAGTCTGTTATTCTGTCTCCTTAGGGTAAGCTGCTGGTCTTGAAATGAGAAAGCTTGAGCTTAGCAACTTTTCCTGTTAGCAGTCACTATGATGAACTTAAGTAAATGCCTCTGTCATTTAGTTTTAATGTCTGTTAAGTACAACTAATGATCTTCACCCCCTTCAGCAGAGTGGACTGATAAATGTATGTGAGAGAGTCTACACTGCAAAGCTATATAATTTTTTTATTTCAAAGAAGTTATGCATCCAAGGACCAAAACTGACAACTGCCAAAGAGTTAAATCGGGAGGAAAGCCCTCCTTTCCTGCATCTTCGCACAAAGCATCTCTGTATGATCATGTCCTATTGAAGTCAAAGGCAAAATTCTCATGGGCCTCAAGGGAACTAGGACTTGTGTCATGGTTTTTAACATAACAGGAGAGTTCACAGACCTGACCTAATACTGAAGTCTAAAGCCTTAGTGAAACTAGAGAGCAGCCTGCAGCTACCCTTGTTTAAAGAAAAAAGTAGGAGCAGGAAAAAAAAAAAAAAAAGACAAAAGAAGAATGACAA
Source organism: Grallaria varia (assembly GCA_013396735.1). Taxonomy (NCBI): domain Eukaryota; kingdom Metazoa; phylum Chordata; class Aves; order Passeriformes; family Formicariidae; genus Grallaria; species Grallaria varia. Next base: position 1,655 of record VWZG01003268.1, on the reverse strand, counting down.
GGAAGGAGATATACTTAGCACGGACAAAAGAGGGTGCCCCAAAGATCTTGCTCAAAAGAGTCAGGCTGTGCACAATGCAGTTATAAATTGCTAAAAGATAGTCTTTCTTGTGAGATGTCTTGTACTTGCCACTTCTTACTGAGCTGGAAATACCCTAAGGACAGCCTTTCATCTGTTGAAGCATTTTGTCATTTTTGTACCTGGGAGTCAGAGTGGGAAATATACAGCAGCAAAGCAATCATTACAGATTCACTGTAATAACAATAACAATAGTAATAATAAAGAATTCGCGTAGCAAAGCTGTCTTTGGATGACCTGTTCACAGTATACACTGTAGCGCACTAAAGAAACTGCAAATGTTGTAGTGCTGTGTTCTATTGTCACTGAACTTTGTGTCTCAGAAAGTCCCATACCATAGGACAAGGCTGTTAGCTGAAAGGCTTACTTTTTAACATAACTTTTTTTTTCTTTGATCTCAATTTCCAAGTTTTGCTCAAAGAATGCTTCCAGATGTGCAGGCGATATAAATGTATTGCTTCTATTTATAGAGGGAAAAAATTAATACTTAGGTTGACATGTATAATGCAGCCCTTCCAGCAAAGCAGGGTTAGTAATGTGCCTTTCCATCAGCCAAAGGAAATAAAAGGCACAAAGACCAAGCATCAACTAGAGATGTGACAGGGAGTGTGCTAGCATTCTCTTCTGGGCTGTTGCCCAGGTCTTCAGGCAGCTCTTGTGCATGTGGAAGAGCAGATGGGACCATAAGCCAGCATCTTGTCCCACACCAGGCAATGCGCACGAATTGTTGCTCAGTTTAAGGGTAGTAAGCAGAAAAAGAAAGTTATCACCCACGTCTTACAGCAGGGAAGAAGCTTGAGAACCTAGTATTTGCTGAGGCTATAGGAAAAATGTGGGGAGAGTTGGAAACCCAAAAATATGAAATCTCCATCACCAGGCCAGCTACATCACCAGTCTGTATCTGGTTTATTCTGATGTCTGATGAACTAGAGCTTAGAGAGGACTATTGGTAAGGGATCCATGAAAGATACTTGAATGGCAGTATAGCTCAAATGAAATGTTTCCAAGAGCATGATCTTTGTGTAGCTGGAACAACTGCATTACTTGAAAGCTGAGTTAAAATTATGTGGCACATTTAAAAATATTCAGGCCAAACATGCTTTGCATCACACACTCATGAAGGTGTGTAACATTGTAATTCAAAGAATTACAGTAAAATTTCCAAATTATTTGGCATGGTAGTGCATTGTGAATGTGCATAGCACATGAAGTAGGAATATCTAAATCATATTCTGCTCTCACTGTGTGTTTCTGCCTATTAGAAGTAGTTTTATAAAAAACAAGTATATAATTTCAGATAATTTTTGACTCATGAGACCATTACGAATCTTTTGATTAATGTAAGTGACTTTTCTTATTTGATCCACAAGTAGGCAGATAATAAACAATATGATACCACAAGCCATAGAGACTAGAAAAAACATACTTTAACCTGCCAGATATCTGCTGGGAGCTCAATACTGCAGAGAAGAGGCAGTCTAGGAATTTCCTAGAGTGTATAGAGGACAATTTCCTTCATCAGCTGGTAAATGAGCCTACTAGGGATAAGGCCCAACTAGACCTACTGTTTACCAACT
>VWZG01003260.1:112927-143354 GCA_013396735.1 Grallaria varia | reverse complement strand
TATTAATTTCTGACCTTTTTGATAGAGTATCAGTAAGAGCACATGCACGCAAACTTGTCAGTTTTTGTAGAAAATTTGGGGTTGTATTCTGTTGCTGAGGTATCTTGTCCAACAACTTCTGAACTGCAGATCATAACTTCAGGTAACTGTAATAATATTGAATAAAAATTACTTTCATGAGTTGTTGTAATCAAATTTTAATTTGTCAATTATATAAAATTCAGTCTGATGTAAGAATGACAGTTTTTTTAGTTAATTATCAATAGCATAATTTTTGTTGTTGTTTTTAGAACTTTCCTGATGTAGATGATGAAGGATACAGCATTAAACCAGAAGCAACACAGGATATCCTTTTCATTATTACTGTGCCAAGTTATTTGATGTTCCTGCAATTGTTTGGAGAGAGAAAGTACTGACTATAAAGTGTTAAGTAAAGGAGAATGAGTGACATTTATGCTTAAGATGAATGACATTTATGCTGATGTTGCAACTTTTTATTCTTATGTTCATAGCTTTTGCGAAAAGAACCAAATTTTGTGTATCGTAAATTTTATGTATGTGCAAATGTTAAAGATTAGATCCGATGTCTTGAACTTTAAGAAGACAGTAAAAAAAACAAAATTAAAAGATTTAAGGTAACCGTGCATATTTCTTTCCTTGAAAAGTCTGAGTTTGTAAAGTTTGTAAATTTTTTAAAACATGTGCTCTATACCTGCACCCTCCCGGGGTTTTTTGTAACAACATTAAAATAATTGGTAGCTTGAGCAATGCAGAAATAGAATTTCTGTTATATTTGTTTTTACTGTCTTTTTAATAATCACTTTCATATATGGAATAGTGTTCTGAGCAATCTATGGAAGCTCAAGATTTTTCTCTGCTGCTCTTTTGGAGGAAAAATTCTTGTCCACTTTTTATTCTACCATCACAAACAGAGGAAAGATCTACTTAAGAGCTGGGAATAATTACTGTAGATCTAAGCTAGTCTAATATGTTCGCAAGATACCTAGTTTTTGGAAATGTATTCAGGTGATAAAAGGTAAAGTTAGTCTGTACAATTACCTCAAACTGCAAAAGCTTTTAAGCAGTTAACAGTACATTACAGGGGCCAGTCCCTCATCATAGCTTCTCTGTTTTCAGCAACTTTGCAGGATATACCTCTAATGTTCACACTGAAGATTTCTATAGTGATAAAAGCAGTTGGTGTTCTCTCCTACTTACAAAATTGATATGAAAGTGACAGACTTTGATCCAGTTCTGAGAGAAGCATTATTTAATGCTTTGCGTATATTTATGAAAGGGAGAGAGAAGTGAACAGCATTCATGCTTGTGATGAATGATTCCTCTGGGTGTCCTTTTCTGTATTATCTCTTTTTGTTGTGAAACAAGAGTAAAGCTATAGATTCAGTGGAAAAGATCGATGACTTGGAATCCATCACCTAGGTAATACTTCAGCTTCTGAAAATCTTGACCAGATTCAGGAACTCATCAATTCCCTTCCTCTTTTCCTCCCTTATCCTCCAGGAGTAGATACTTGTTTTGTTGATGGGAACTCTTGAGATAATTTGTTGGAGGACACTATTTTACTATAATAACAGTCTGAATAAATCTGACTTAAATGTATGTTGAAAAAGCACTTTCCAAGAACTTCCTGATTTGTAGGAATTGAATCTTGAAGACAAGAGATCTTTTGATGAAATTAAAATTTCTTGTCTTTAAAACTCCTTTCTAGATAAGCTCAATTTTGAGGGATCAGATAGGCTGTTAAGATGAAGACATTTGACTTTTAGAGCCTTTCAGTTGAAATGGATTTGGAATGTCTTTACCATTCAGGCTTAAATCTTTGTTAGGAACTGAAGGCATTTAATGCAAATGTCTGTCGTATTTTTAAGTGAAACCAACAGAAGTGATTTACAGAATGTGTATGCTTACCCCAGGTGGTACAAAACTTTTATGTTTCAGTAGAGAAAAATTTCCCAAATTTTGTCTTGCCAAAACACATGCATTTTGTAAGACTTAGCATAGGCCTTTCAGAGCTTTTGTTCAGTGCAGTTCCTGTGCATGTAAAGAGCCAAGTTTTTATTTCCCTTATTTTGAGGGCTGAGTTGTCGTTGTGATTCCTTTTTTTCCAAGTATGACAGTGCTTTAAGCAGCGGATATTGTTCAGTTTCTATGAAGCCTTCTGTTTAACTGGCAGCCTTTCTTGCAAAATTTTCAGTGCCACACTGCAAAAGGGGCAAGTAATGATGGCTGCTGCTTTTTCCTCCACTGTTAATGTTAGGTATATTGGGCATTCCACTGCTCATTATAAAGTCCAGGGCGTTTCGTCACTTTGTTTAAAGGATTTCCCTATTTTTCTTATTATATCTTTTCTTAATATAAAAGTCCATGGTTGAGTCTTGCAAATCATGTCACTCCTCTAGAATCTTTAATATAACCTGATGACTTCCAATATGCAATTGTTCAGTTGTATGAGAGATGGTGCCATTCTTCAGTTATATGACATTGCACTTTTCTGAACAGAATCATCATTGTGAAAATGAATGGAATAAAGCCCTTGAATTCAACTCTGAATTATGAATTTTGGACTGTGGATATATGGGAAGCAGCTGTATATGTGCACAAAGAGGACATATAATTATGAGCATTTTTGAACTATAATTATGAAATAGATTAAGCAGATGAATTTGAAGTGTTTCCACCTTAACTGAGAAAAACATACCAAAGAGAACCATTTCTATTCATCCAGTGATTCTGATTCTGAAGATGATGAACCCAGGAGGTTTCATGTAGAAATAAAGCCTGTCCAGCCAAATAACAGCTCTCAATATACTATGCCTTCCTTGGATGAATTAAAAGTATCTATAGGAAATATCACTCTTTCTCCAGCAATATCTGTAAGTTTTGTCTTCGTATTCTTTAATGCCTAGAAATTTATTCTGTGTGTTCAAAATTTATGTTTAATGATTCTTTTTTCTTGTGTGCTGGGTCATCTTTGGTACACTTTATCGCACTAAATCAGTACTTCTCCTCAGATTTAAACTTTCCTTTGACTCTTGTGAGTGCTCAGTTTTTGTCTCTGTGCTGTGGCCACATGACACTTGAATACATTATGGAGTTACCTGAGTGTGGCTTTTAACATAATTTACTAATTTGTATTCAATAATATAAAAGTCTTTTAAAACAGATCACATAATGTGCATACAGTGCCGCTTTATCAATATATTCTGACAGTTCACAGAACAATCCTTTCTACGATGAGATGATAAATAGTATTAAAGTATGCTAGTACAATGTTCAGATCAGAGTAAGACTGCCTCTGATTTTAAGGAAAATAGTGTGCATAAGGTATTAAAATTGTAATTTTTCTCTTTTTTCCCCCACCACATTTTGAAAGCAGAGGCACAGTCCTGTAAGTAGAGAATGGCTTTTTATTCACATTTTTAGTTAAAACCAAGGAAATGTAGTATGTTAGAGGAGTTACTGGGAAAACATTAGGAATGTTTCTTGTATATTGTGTGATGTATAAGCTGTTTAATTTTACTGCCACCAGCCAGTAAAGAGATTTAATTATACTGCTCTCCTTGTTAGTTCTACAGTGTTCATTCTTGTTTTTTCTTGCTGGTGTGGCAGGTGTGCACTGGTTGCTCTATCCTGGCTCATGTTCCATGGTCTTCTGCAAGCTCATAATGTTTTGCCTGGCATTGAAAGCAAATTATCTGATAGGGGTTGAGTGGAAATAAGAACTCTGGGATAATTAACTGTTTTATTTTACAGTTAGTAAAAGAATTTATTCCTAATTTTTTTTCCTGTTTCAGGCACAAATGAATCAAAATTCATCCAGTAAGTGTGAATCTTTTCATCTATGCTAGATGTCTGGCACAGAATGAAAATAGATTTTTTTTCAATTATTGAAGAAATAACTTCTTAAGTACCTGTATTTTAAATGGAAAGAAGGTATTTCTCTTCTCAGTTCTATATGCCTCTTCTTTAACTATACACTTGGCTGTTCACTGCTGTGGGGTCCTGAGTAGCCTGCCTCTGACAGTGGTGAGGTACATATCCAAAAGCCAAAGGAAAAAACTCCTGTGCAAGTTCTTAAAACCCTTCCATCTGCTTAAGTTTAGTATATCTGCAAACCAGCAAAGCACAGTGTCTCCATGGGTATGATACAAAATAGGGCCATAGAGGACTGAACATTAGTTTCTGTCCTGTAGAGGTTTTTTTAAGTGGGAAACCAGGACAGATTTGCTGAAAAATGGTATTGATGTAAACAGTGAAACGGTATAATTCAAGGAAGACATTCCAAGTGAACAACAGTTCATCACAGAATGAATTGCTCTGTGTAGTCTTCTCCTATTTCAGGAGTATCTAAACTTAAGCTTTCAGAAATAACGTGTATTCTTGTTTTCTATTTTAATAATTCAGAATTCATTTTGAATGGCCAACATTAATCTTTACTATCTTTTTATAATGAAACTGAAATTTTTATTTGATAGTTTCATGTTCTTGGTGATAATACTGTATCTTTTTCTTAGGTGAAGAGTTAACAAAATCAAAGCTTTCTGCTCCTTCTAATGAGTAAGTTCAGATTTAAAATTCTATCAAATGCAATTTTACAGGAATTTGGTCTTATTTTTCTAATACTCAGAAACTAATTAGAAATAGCAGCTGACTATTTTAAGTTGTTCATCTATTACATTATAAGACTTAAGAACAAATTATGAAACAATGGAGATGTCCATTAATTTTTTAACCCTTCTAGTACATTTGCCTTGTTGTGATCCGTCTTGGTTGATATTTATATGATTACACAAGATTATTTTTTTAATTAAATTCTTAGTTTTTAAAGAAGACAGATTTAGTTTCTATCCTATACTGTTCCATGGTAAAGAGTTTAATATTGCAACCCCCAAATTTAGACAGGTCTGCATACATTGCTTATATGTATTTATACTGAAATAAATGGATTTGAAAATGTAGGTCTCCTTGAAAATGACAATCATTTAACTGATATTATGAAGTATACCCACACACAAGCTTGCACCAAGGTGTTGGCTCAGATAGTCTCTTTGTGTGTAAATCAGTTCTTTTACCTGCAATTTGTAACTTTTTTCTACTTAGATGCAATGAATAACTTCTATGGATGAGTTTGTCCAAGGCTTTTATTATATTATTAAGGGACTTTTTATAAGGGCATGCAGCGATAAAACAAGGGGAAATGGCTTTAAACTGAGAGTAGGTTTAGATTAGATGTTAGTATGAAATTCTTTACTGTGAGGGTGGTGCGACACTGAACCAGGTTGTGCAGAGAATCTGTGGATGCCCCATCCCTGGAAGTGTTCAAGGACAGGCTGGTTGGGGCTTTGAGCAACCTGATCTAGTGGAAGGTGTCCCTGCCCATGTTAGAATGGTTGGAACAAGATTTCTAAAGATCCCTTCTAACCCAAACTATTCTGTGATTGTTATCTTCATTACATTACCAGACTACTACTGAAGTTTAGTTTGATTTTTATGAATGCATACATCTTTCAATTTTATTCCAATTGTAACTCTTAACATAGAAAGGGGAACAGTGACCTACTGGCATGGGATCCACTCTTCAGCAGTTCTCTTGAATCATCTTCTTCAGTTTCCCTGGCATCCTCATCCTCCTCAGGTAAAATATTTGATAGTAGAAAATTTTTTCTCTATATACTTAAAAGATGTTCTGGTGTTGTTTTTTTAGTTATTGCAAGGGGACATGCATTGACTATTAAATTAAAGAATTTTGTAAAGCAATATACTGTCATCCAAGTATTACACAAGTGAGGCTGCAGTATATAAGGCTTTCAAGCTAGAGAGCAAGATGCGTGAGGTAGTGGTGGACACGTCAGGAAAATTCTGTCTTGCTTCTGTCCTCTCTTACTTTCCAAAAAACTGCTCGCCTTTTAGAATGTAATCCTTCTGTTTTCTGCTGGCAGGGCTGGGAGATTAAATGGAGGTTGTTGCAGCAACTGAGACAAGCTGAGCTTGCACAATGAGTAGGGATGGACTTCTTTCATTGAGCTGTGTAATATGAAGGCATTGCAGAGCTTTGTGTGAGAAACTTGTTTCCTGTAGGAAACGATTCTGTTAGATGCACAGGCATCATCCAAGGGGAGAGTTAAAAAGGGCAGGACTGAGACATGAATTAGGGTGAGATCCTGAAAGCAGAGATACTGGGAGGAAAAGGATGGCTTGTGGCATGTGAGGAGTAGAGGGTAAGGACATATGTTGCATGGGAATTTTGGGGTGCAGAATATTAGTGCACTGGCAGGCTTTCCTGAAACCCGGTCTTCACAAAAAATACTTCCATAGTTGTTTTCCATCTGCCTACCCTGTGTCTGTTTTCCAGCCTATGCTTTTTTAATGTAGATGCTTTTTTCCTCCCACATACCTGAGAAAGTGTTTACTGTTTTTTGTAACTAGGTATTCATACTCCAAAAAACATAATAGACCTCACTTCTTTGTTCACAATTGTGGCTGTCTAGCTGTTTTACTCTGTACTTGATCATACTTGAAGATTAGATTGAGGAACACTAAGGAAGAGTACATATATCAATAGAAGAATTCTGAAAAACGAGTGTTAATTCTTGGCTTTAGCAATGTTCTTTTAGCAACAATCAGTATTGCTATGTAATTCTTCATGTTTTAAGTAGAACTTAGTCTTTACCTACAAATTTGTGTCCCTTAAAATTATGGTCTTAACAAATCTGGCTTACAGAACTCATTAAATTGTCTCATTCTCACTTAGGTCACCCGTCAGTATTATTGGCTAGTGGATTCACATGTGTGATAATACATTTAAGAATAAACTACAGAGAGAGAGCTGGGATATTCAGAAAAGAAATTACATTTTCTCAAAATAATCTGTTTTGCTAGCTTTGATCTGGTGTTGCAGTTGGCAGAAAAAGGCAAGGGGTACTTAATTTGTTGAGGTGGTGGTTGCTGCTGTGTTCAGGTGTTCATTGCTATTGCCTAGGTGGGAAGTCAGAACAGGTTAGGAAATTTTCGTGCAGTCACTCCTGGCAGCAGAACTGTGGAGAAAGTAGTCTCTGACTGATGAATAGTGACAGAGATCTGTAGCATCCTCTGTAGCTGTATCTGGCAGGGAATCATCTACCCTAGTCCTCATACCCATGAGGCTTTTACAGAGAGCCCTAGGCTTCACTGGAGCTGGTCAGATACAGCGTCCTGTGAGCATAAGTTGAGTTTAGATTCATCTATGCCTTGGCAAACTTTACCTACTGAATAGCTATTTCAAGGATTGTTGTCAAGCAGTTAATCTGTGGAGTTAAATAGAAAGTAAACGTTCTCATGTATAACGCATTACTAATACATTTTGGGGTAAAAAAACAACTAGATTGATGTGCTGTTGCTTAAATTGGCTTCTGATGCTTACTAACCTGCACTTAGTTGTAAAGACTTTTAAAATATACATAACTTTAATCTGATTTATTTTCCTTGAAATCAGTGTTCTATCTTCAGCTGGAAGGTTAGTATAAGTAAGCTGATGCTTAAATTTTTCGAAAATCTCAATCCAAAACTTAAATTACATTAATTAGTTTTTTGGAATACAGTGTATCTGTATATAATGATACAGCATGCCTCACAGATAACTTTTTTGGTTTTACTGTTTAAACATTTGTTTAGCTATTGTTTCATAACTGTGTTAATCGTTGAGCACTCAAACTACCATGGCATTTGAGCAGACGGTGGTTTATGCAGCACAGAAGTGGTCTTTGGTCATCCATGATTAATTCTGCTCTATTAGAAGTTTAAGATAACTTTGTTGTTTTGAACAAACACAACAGAGATTTTTATAGACAGCTCTTAATACTGTAAAAATACTTCTTTTTCTGTTTTTTCCTTATTTTCATACCTGTGTATTTTAAAAATAGTTTTTAATGTTTCCATTTTGTTTTAAAATAGGATTTACTGTAGTATTTTAAAGCCTTTGAATGATATTTGAGATATCTGTTAGAGAGGGAGAGCTGTGTTAAAACTATAATGTTTATGTGGACTTAGAGAATGTACTTGTTCATGGCAAAGGGCTGAAGTAGGGAGGGCCACTGTACTTTTGATCTGAATTTTTAAATGTGTTTCTCTCTTTTTTCATTATGTATGTCATTGCTGTTGCTCCTAGCTCTGCCAATCTGCAAATGTTGAAAACTGACTAACCTTGCATTTTCTGCTTCTATTGTCATCTTGTGCAACAGGCGACAGCAAGTGCAAGGAATACTTGTGGAAAACTCCTTTTTTCAGCAGTCTGAAGACAATAGGATGGGAGAGGAAAAAACCTGGGGTGGATGATGCCTCATCCATATTGTTAGTCCTTAGACACAGATTGATACAGACAGAATAAATATCATACCGAATCTTGTGACGGCATTGTCTGCATTCACCTGAAAGCCAATTCTGTTGGGCCTTCCTTTTACAAGTTTTAGGGCTCAGAAGACCAAAAAGTTTGGGAGGAATAGGATAGGATAGGTTTGATTAAATAACTTTGAAAACAATTTAAAGCAGGCAGCTGTGGAGAGGAACCAAAAATGGAGTAGGATGCAAGAAGGAAAAGACAAAGACACAACAGGGAGGAAGTAAGAAGAATAATGAAAGCCATGAGAAGTAGAGCCTTAAATGGAAAAAAAAAAAAAAAAAAGCTAGTGACGTATCACATGTAGTTTGTTCATATTGCCAACCATGTCACTTTCTACTTCACAAGTCCATAAAAAAATAATTTATTGTATAAATGGGGGGATTTTTAGCCTAGTAAAGTAGTTATTTTTCATGCTGTCTAGTAATTCTTGTGCCCTGGATATTGAATACTTTTTTGAATATTGAAATTTTCTTCTTTTCAGTATCTTTCCTAGTTTCAATTCTTTCTTTCTCCTTCAGCTACCTTAAAAGAGCACAATAGGAGCTCCTCCTCATCTACCACTGATTTGGCTGGGTGTAGAGTATCTCAGTCTTTGCTGGGACACCAGTCAGATTCTGGGTCTACAAGCCCATCCTCACCAGACTTTACCATTAGCACTTTGTGCAAATCTGGTGTTACAGCAGCACCAACAGGGAGTACCAGTACTTTATCCTGTGTTTCACAGTCTCACAATCAGTGGATTTCCTTTGCTGATGAACTTCTTACAATTAGATACACAAGCACAGACAAGAAGGAGCCCCAAAGTTTGCATTTTAAAACTGAAAATACCTGCCTTGCCTCTTCTGCTTGGCTTGGGAATTCTTCCAACAGCTGTGCTTCTGAGGATCAAAGTGACCTTTTCAGTAACACTATATGCCATGAAAAATTATTCATTGAAGAAACTGGCACTGCTGCTGAAATATCTTCTGCATCATCTTCAGCACTTCCGGACTATAGTTTAGTGTCTTCTTGTGCTCATACAAATAAGGGTATGGCAAGCATGCATTCTGTACTGCTCTTTGCTAATAACTGACTACAAAAAGCAAGCTTTGGACTCATTTTTCTTTTTGTTATTATCAGTCACCTGATGTTAAAATTAACATGTCTTCTTATTTAGAATGTACTAAAATGCTTGTTAGCACCAACTTTCTTGAAAGTTGGCACAATGAAGTAAATGTTCCGCTTGAAACAAGAAGAAAATTCAAATTATTCATTTAAAGGCTTTGCTTTCTCTTAACTATGCAGTGTTGCTTTTCTAGAAATGGGAATATGTTTTTGTGGGATATTGGACAGCAGTGAGATCTCAAAGATTAAGTAACTGAATTTGCAAAAAGAATGATTTTTACATACGAACTCCCAAGAATGGTCGGTATAAAATCACTTGAAAGCAATGAGAAACCCTTGATGCTATTTTTAGTCACTTTTCAGGGTATCACATAGTACAATTTTAAAAGAACTTAGTGCTCAATCGTACATCATGGCGCTTGTGAAATAGGAACTTCTAAAAGAAACATCACTTCCAGTTATTTCAATCAAGTCAGCAAATGTTTATATTGAGTGTGATCTTTCTAATACTTATTTTCTTTACTTTGCTTTCTTTCAGCGAGGCCTACCACTCCCCTTTCTGTGGGCACCATTGTACCCCCTCCAAGGCCTGCTTCAAGACCAAAGCTGACTACTGGGAAACTTAGTGGGATTAATGAAATAGTATGTATTGGTTGTTATTTTTGTTTAGTTCTCTATTGTGACTTGACTTCAAATGCACCATTCATTTATACTGTTGCAATGAAGTTACTTTCCAGCCAGTGTTCAAGGAATCATATAAGCAGATTTTCAACATTGCCAGATGGGCATGGAAATTGTTTAGGATAACTATATTACTACAACAAATAATTCTTAACAGAAACACAAAGGTCCAAAACATAATTTTTGCATCAGCTGAATGTTTTTAATTGAGCAAATCAATAATTTGATAATGAAAGGATGGCACATGCATAAGATTGAAGTTTTCAAAATGTGAAATACCAGCAAAGTTATTAACAAAGCTCCATTTATTTAGGGATACCACCAAAGCTTTGGAGAATGAGGGACATTAAGTAGAGTATTAAGTCGATCTTTATCAGTTATATGTTGACAGAAGTAGCCCTGCTGTGACTTCTCCCTGCCCTAGGTTCGGGTTGGTGGAGAAGGGAGGTGGCAGATCATAGCAGTTGCCCATCAGGATAGTGAGAGGTTGCACACTGCCTGCATCTGCTTGCTGCCTGCAGTGGGTGTTCACTTGCCAATAAGGAATGTGGTAAAGAATGCAAATACCCAAACAGCCTATCAGACCAGGCCATGCTTAATTGCCTCTGTAATTATTAGTATTCTCTGTGTTTCACTTGACTTACTGACTTGGAAAAATATTCCTGTGGTAAGATCCTGTCATTCAAAGTAACAAGGTATTGTTACCATATTCTAGTTATAAATAAAATTCTGATCTCATGCTTTGACAAAACTAAAACATTTTCAAACTGTTTTACTTTTCTATGGGGTAAGAATAGGGTTAACTTTGAGATTATTTTCTCATTCTAATATAAAATTTCAGTAATTGCTCTTAGACCATAGAATCTGTTCATGTCATCAAATAAAATAATTTATCTGGTGCTGTTCTGCTTTAAAGTACGATCCTGCACAACGCTACATTCATTTTATACTATTGTTTTAGAAATTTACTTTTATCTTGATACAAGTGGAAGATTGTCAGTCTTCATTATGTGTCAACTCTGTTTAGTTCCACGGTCTTTATCTAAGCTGCATACCCAGCAACAAGTGCAATATAACTGGGGGAAAAGGAAAAAAAAAAGAGTTACTGTGATGTCCCACCCTTGAGGGGAAGAAAGCACCCAAGATTCATAAAAGCTCATGGTTGAAAGAAACAACAAAAGTCAGGGGGTCCACAAAAACTCACAAAGCTTGATTATTAAATTACATACTTGGTGTGGAAATTGGTATGTTAGACCTTGGCTTACTATATAATCAGATGGCAGTGGACTTGGATAAAGGGGTAAGATTGAAAGGAAGAGACAAATTAAAGGAGAGAGAAACAAAGAAAGAAAAGGGGATCGCCAATCCTGGTTCCACTGTCAGTCCAGCCAATGGGATGTACAGGATCATGGGGACATGGCCTGGGCTTGCTGGGAGTACCTTTTTGTAGTTAAGTTTCCCCTCCCTGAGGACAGATTTCTCATTTTCTTTACAAATGAGTTACCATGACTAGTCTGTTCATTCAGACCTTCCTGGAAATGAGTCAGAGAGCTTTGTGAGTCTTGGGTGATCTTGATTCCCCCCCTACACTCCATGCCCACTTTTCATCTTCATTCTCGCACTTACGCTGTGCTTATCTCCATGAAACAGAGGAATGTTTGTACCAGAAAAGTGCCATCCTACCTCCAAAAAGGCCCTTCTCCAGCCACACCTTTTTGTTTCTCATGGCATATTATTACTAAAAATCCTTGGTTATTACTGCCAGTCCTTGTCTGTTATTACCAACAATCCTTGGTTGGCTCCACAGCCATCCAGCTATCAGTGTTTTAGACATACATATTAGCCCCTTATCTTCCAGGATTCTACAGTTACCCTGCCAAAATGATGCTTCAGGTGTTCTAGTACCTTTGAGATAGGTTAATCCCAACATGATTGTTAGAGAAGTACCTTAACAGTTAAGTGGATTGTAAAACCATCCAGAGATCTAGAATGGAAGAGTATTTAAGTTCTCTGGACCAACCTGCTCAAAGAAGGGCTGACCTCAAAATTGCTTCAGGTTGCTTAGGCACGTGCTGAGTTTTGAACATCTTCCGAGTGGGAGATTGTACAATCTGCCAATCTGGCAGCCTGTCCTGGGGTTTAACTACAAGGTTGCAAGAAGGAATTTTCCCCTAAGTCCAGCTGAAATTTTCTTTGCTATAGCTCTTACATCTCTTAGAAGAGCCTGACTCTGATTTCTTTGTGTACCTGCTTTTGCCTAATAAGAGGTTGCTAATAGATCCCTCCTTAGGTTTCTGTTCTCCAGTCTGAGCAAACCCTAGTCCTTCAGCCCATTCCTCTCTCTTCTGTACTCCTATCCCAACTAGTTCAGTTGTCCTCTACTGGTCTTACTTTCAATTCACTAGTAGCTCTGCTGTAGCTTTCTAAATCCACATTCACTGCATACATACACAGTAGTCTGTAGTCTTAGGTTCTGGCACTGTGTTTTTCGCTAATATTGACAAGCTACTATGTAATCAAATATATTAGATTTGACTACTCTATCAAAATCTAAGAAATAGTGGAATTGATTCCAATGGAAAATGTGGGTTCTCTGTTGTACCCTTAAAACTAGGGTAGATAAGCCATTATAGGAACTATGTTGAGAAACATGAAATTCATTTGGGCATGAAGTTAAGAACTTTTCTATTTACAGTCTTTTTTCCATCTCTTTAAAACTAGTTTGTATCATATTCTCTTAATCTCTTTTGTTCAGCCTAGGCCATTCAGCCCTCCATTGACTTCTAATTCAAGTCCACCTCCACAAGCTCCTTTGGCACGTGCAGAGAGCATTTCCTCTATATCCTCATCTGCTTCCCTCAGTGCAGCAAACACACCTACAGTTGGTAAGTTTAATTAAACTTTTTATCTTATTTTAGACATAGGATAAATCCACCTCTAGGTTTCACCTGTTAGGAAAAGCATTTGTTGGAGTTAGTTTTCTCTTATGCGAGTCTGGCTACTTCAGGCATCCTTTGCAATACCTACTTTTAAATGACGTTGGGAGACAGGAAAGGGGATTCAATTAAATTAGACCATAGATCCAATTATGACATGTTCTTTAGGGAAATATTATTCAAAATTAATATTACTTGAATTCATATTTGGTATGCTTGTATATCTGTCAAGTACAACATGTTATCATGTACTTGTTCATAAGATGTTATTGTATAGGACAGAAATATTTTGAGATTCTGAAAAATTTGAATGAATATAAATATTCACAAAAGTGAGTTTTTATGCTCTTTTAATTTTTTGTTGTCCTGTAATTGCAATTTCCAAAAAAATGAACATAATGCATCTTCTTCAAATTAGTTAAGTACATAAGCTAAACAGTGATGTTCAGTGAAAGCAAAACAAGCAACTAAGCAAAAAGGATGAAGGTGAAAAGCTGATTAGTCTTTGTGTTGCCACTAATTTCAGAAGGTTTTCTCTTGGTTTTAGAGGATAGTCCTCCAGTTTTGATATTTTGTTACAACAAATGAAAGAGATGTATTGGGGATTTTTAGTTAGTGGGGTTTTTGTTAGGCTGGGGGACAGCAGGGTTTAAGACATTTTAACGTGTTTATTTATCAGAACTGAATTGTTTCAATGAATACTGTTACCCCATTAGTCCCAAGTTGAATCAGATTCCCAAGTTATCTTTCAGTTTTGTTATCTCTGTTATTGATGCCAAGGATTCCTCACTCAGGGTTAGCAGCTCAGGAGAGCATTTGTGCAGCTTCCAGTGGCAGTTCTGCACTGAAAGCAGTGCAGCTGTTTCCACCCTGTGCAGGAGCAAAGTTACTAAGTTCTGCCCAGCCTTAGCTGCTACAGTTCAGTGTACACCAGTTTCACAAATGCTGAGAAGCATCACAGAAGGACAACTGATATTTTGGTTGCCAAGTCCATCCAGGCTCACATCCTTGGGCCTCCGCTCTGGTGCCAAGGAACCAAAAGTCTGTGGCAGGAGCATCAATATCCCCATCTCTGAGTGTGTGCATATTGCTGGAGATAGTGACAGAGTGAAATCGTGAGATGAGGAAGGAGGTAAGGAGGTGTGTGCTGACACCAGGGTTTGACGTGGTTATTAATCTGGCCTAGGAGAAACAAACAAGGCCAGTTCCACCTGCACTGACTGTATGAAATAGTCCTGGAAAAATGAGAAGGGCAGTGCAGAAAGCTGAAAGACTTTGGGACATGACTCTGCAATACTGTTTGTATTCTTTTGACTTCTGCACAATCCAGTATTTCCCTTACCCCATTTGTCCTGAATAATGAAGAGTTGACTCTATTTTATTTTTTAATAAGTGAACTTTCAGGCATGCATAATTGAGTGTTTCTTTTATGCTTTAACCTTAATTTAATTAGCAAAGGGTTTTTTAAATATATTAATTTTTAACATCTATTTTTGCTTGAAATATTTTGTTTTCTTGCAATGTTTTGTTTCATTTAAATGTAATAAAAAATCTTTTGATTTGAAATCTTCCTACAATTGAAAAGCTTTGTGGGACACCATCAGGTATTGTACTCAAAGCAGATTTGCATCTTAACTAATCATCCTAATGCACTGCATCTAATAAAATTGTATTTCTTTTAAAACAAGTTTTTCTAGATATTTCTCATATGTGGCAGATACAAGTGGCGGGAAATCTCAACTTCTTAACAAGTTATATGTTGCTGAAGTCACCAGAACTTGATATAACACTTTTATACAATGTAATCTTCTATCCCCTTCCCTGCTTCACAAACAACCTGAAACTTGGCCGTGCTTCTTCAGTTTGTCATAACTACTTTCTTTCAAGTAAAGTGAATATATTTTTACCTTGACAGTCCTTATTCTCATAACACAAGTAGGTAAAAATGTTTCTGTATTTACATATACAAATATTAAAATTGTCTGAATCTTTATTCCAAAACCAAACTAAAACTACTGGATCAGGTTTTTTTCATTTGCCCTTTTTATGACTAGTGATGCAGTCTTTTGTTCTGTAGTTTTGGTCTGCACCTTGAGTATGTCAATGCAACTACTTGCATGATTGTGTTACTAGCTCTTGTGTCAGCACAGCTGAGGGGTTGATAATGGTGGTCACACTGAGGCAGGTGACAGGGCATTTAAACCAGCTTTTATATCACTGCCAAAGGTGCAAGAACTGGAACTCTGAGCTGGGCTTCAGCCTTTGATGGAGCAAGGACACGTTGGTGCAGCTCTGTGATGATGATGTGTCCCTCTGAAACCTCACATGGAAGACCCTGAAGGCAACAAAAAGATGACTTCCAGAGTTAGATGAAGTAGTTATGTTTGTTTCCTAGAATGGAATGATAGAATCATGAAGGTTGGAAAAGACTTCCAAGATCAAGTCCAACCACTGGCCAATCACCACCATGTCAACTAAACCATAGCACTAAGTGCTCCAGTCATTTCTTGAACACCCTGAAGGATGGTGATTCCACCACCTAAGCCTATTCTAAGTGGAGAAATTCTTCATGATTTCCGACTTGAACCTCCTCTGGCACAGCTTGAGGCCTTTTCCTCTTGTCCTGTCACTAGTTGCCTGGGAGGATACCCTAACCCTTACCTTGCTATGACCTCCTTTCAGGTTGCTGTAGAGAGTGATTAAGGTCTTCTCTGAGCCCCTTTTCTTCAGGCTAAACAATCCCAGGTCCCTCAGTTGCTCCTCACAGGACTTTCTCTCTAGATCCTTCACCAGCTCCATTGCTATTCTCTGGACATGCTCCAGCACCTCAGTGTCCTTCTGGGAGTGACTCAGAACTGAACCTCACCAATGCTGAGTACTGGGCTCTCTGCCTTGGTCCTTCAGGCTACACTATTGCTGATACAAGCCAGGATGCCTTTTTGGCCACCTGGGCGCACTGCTGGCACATGCTCAGCCACTGTCACCCAGCACCCCCAGGTCCTTTTCCACCAGGCAGCTTTCCAGCCACTCTGCCCCAAGCCTGTAGCAATGCCTGTGGTTGTTGTGACCCATGGGCAGGACCTGAACTTCACCTTGCTGAATTTATAGAAATTTATTTGTTTCAATTTATTGTTTTTAGTCGAATGCATGGATTTTTATGAGTCAGAGGGTGAGCAACATTGAGAATAGAGCAAAAAGAAGATATATCATTTGTAATCCCCCAGCTAGAAGTCAGAGGAAGAATATATATATATAAATATTTATATATATATAAATACTTCCTTTGAGGTTTCGTTAAAAAAATAAAAATAGTGCTATTATTTCTAATAAATTCCACTCTTCAGTCAAGAAAACAGTATTTGTCTTCTAGCAATAGGAATATAACTAATATATTTTCCTTACTCTGTGTTATTTTCAAGTATCAATATAAAAGTGTACACAAGGCCATTAAGTAAAAGATTTTAAATAATTTATACATCTGTATACAAAGTATTCCCATCTTCTTTGCTGTTGTTTGCTGGTCCCGAGTAAACTGGGTGGAAAAGACAGTAAGACAGCTCAACAACTGTAGTACCACCTTCGTTGAATGCATATTATGGCTTTAGTGGAGAATAATTCTGGAGTTCAGTATTTCACTAAACAGACTTTCTAGTGATTGATAACTTATTTTATTGCACATTTGCTTTTTAAAATAATGATTTCTGGATGCCTGAGACTGTTGAGAATCACAACTTTTATTGGTTGTTTTCAGGGAGAGAGAAAACTTTGGAAACATCAGTGTTTTGTAGCCAGCATCACAGTGTTTTGTTCTTCTAAGAATTTTTGGTGTTCAACATTTCTGACTAGATCTTTTTGATCAAAGGAGGCCTAAATGATGCACAGATGTTTTCATGGTGCTGAGAAGTAACCTGAGCATTTTACTACCTTAGGCAAGAAAGTGTGATGGAGAGTGAGGTATGAAGTAGAATTATTTTGCTCTCTTTTGTTACTACTTCATTCACTTATCTCTGAATTTAAGGTTTAATATGAGATATTAGACCATCTGTGAAGAACAAAGTCCAAACTTCCTTTTTACTTCTGAAAGAGCTCAGAAAGGACAGCCACTGTTTTAGAGTAAATAGGTTCAATTTGCCATGAGCAATATTATACAGAAGCATTTTGGTTTTGCTTTATGGTATGAAAGAGAAATTTCTCTATTTGCTTTTGAAAACACAAAGACTGCCTTCTCTGGGATAGATAATGCTATATGATACAGGCCACTTCAGCAGTGGTACAAAAAAATCATAAGATGCTGTAAAGGGTTGACCCTGGCCAGATTCCAGGGTCCTACTAAATGCAACTAAACAGAGGAGAGAAGTAAAGATAAGAGCTGGGAGAGATCACTTACTGATTATCTTCACGGGCAAAACAGACACAAAGTGGGATAATACTTAAATTTATTACTAACAGGATAAGAGCCAGGGCGTGAGAAAAAGAAGTCTTAAAAACACAGACACACCTTCCCCTCACCCCTCCTTCTGTCTATGGGGGTTGCAGTCTGTTGTTGTTGCTGCTGCTTGTAATGTGAGTCCTCCCCTTGGGGTTACTCCTCCCTGGGCTGCAGTCGGGTCTCTGCACCCCGATGGTCCATGGGCTGCAGGGGGACATCCTGCTTCACCATGGTCTTCACCAGGGGCTACAGGTGTCCACACCTCTGAGTTCTTCCCCTGCTCCATGGGGTCCCTCCCAAGGGAGACAGTCCTTCATGAACCTCTCCAATGTAAGTCCACCCCTCGGGCAGCAGTTCTTCCACATCTGCTGTCCCGTGGGTCACTCCTCCATAGGGGTGCAGTCCTTCATGGATGAGATGTACCAGTGTGAGCTCCCCACAGGGCCACGAGCCCTACCCTGGAAAAACCTGCTCCAGCGTGGGTCTGCCTCTCCGTGGGCCATAGGTCTCCTCCATTCCACAGGTCTCTGCTCCATTCTGGGCCTCCCACAGGGTACCAGCCTCTTTCATGCATCCACCTGCTCCAGCACAGGCTCCCCCATGGGCTGCAGGGGGATCTCTGCATCCCAATGGTCGTCCATGGGCTGCAGAGGCTTCAGCTCTGAGTCCTTCCCCTGCTCCCATGGAGTCCCTCCTCCCCCTCCTTCTGCGCCGACCTTGGTGTCTGCATTGTCATCCCATGTTCTCCCTCGCTGGAATTTCTCCTGCGCAACACCTCTATTCTTAACAGAGGCGTTACTATGATCTCTAACTGGCTCAGCCATGGCCAGCAGCCAGATGTCCCTCCAGGAGCCGACCAGCATTGGCTCCATAGGACGGGGAAGCTTCTAGCAGCTTCTAACAGAAGCCACCCCTGTGGCCCCCCTGCTACTAAAATTCAGCTACAGAAACTCAAGACAGGTGCTCTCTACTACACTGCTGCACTAATAAAAAAACCAAAACTTCTAGTATTGTCTTTTATATTCAGTACACATGTAGAAAATTTGTGAAAAATAAAATTCTGTGGCAACCTATTTCATCAATTGTATACACACATTTTTAAATCCCCTGACGTGAGACGAGTTGATTTTTATAGCTCTGTATTGGAATTGTGTTGTGTTAACACAAGAAAAAAGTGAAGACTTCTCCCCCAATTTCTGCTTGGGATTTGTAATGTTTGTTGGCAGAAGAAGTTAAAATAATTCAACAGTTCACTTATGTGGGGCAATAGTGATGTATTTGCATTTAAGTTCATTCTTACTGTAAGTGAATTGTTTGCATTTCTGTGACCATTTTATCCTACATTTTTTGAGACAAAAAGCGTACAGTAGGGATTTTTTAAAAAAAAAAACATTCTAGTCAATGTCTTAATTTCCTTTGGGTCTGTTGACTTCACCTTCACCAGCAGCCATACATATTTCCTTGTGTCTGTCTACATAATCTAGTGGTAGTCCTGTGTTCTTGGTTGTACAATTGTACTGTACTATCTTTATGTATTTCTACATGCTTTTCAAGTAATACGTCACATGCTACTGTGACCTTGATGGAAGTATACTCTTGTAAAAACTACAGATGTAGTCAACCGTTCTGATATCTATCACTAAGCTTGTTGAAAATTAAATCTATACACTGTATGTATTCTAGGTGTTTCACGTGGTCCCAGCCCTGTCAGCCTTGGAAACCAGGACACCTTGCCTGTTGCAGTAGCCCTTACTGAATCTGTTAACGCCTACTTTAAAGGAGCAGATCCCACAAAGTTAGTTAAATAGTGAATTGTTTTGAATGTAATAAGTTACAATAAGCAAAGACACTGGGTCTACTTGTTAAATTTGGGGGGGAGGGGAAATGCATATGCATTGGAAGGGGGATTCAAAGGTGGGGGTTTTCCCCAGTATAAATTACAAGAGTGGCTTATTGCTCTGTATTGGCCTGCATCCTGCTAGGAGTTCATATATACCTGCTTTACAGAAATGTGCTCACAACTGAGAATGACAAGGATGTTTATCATAGTCAGGTAGGTGCTACATGTAAATTTGGGCAGACAAAAGCACCTCATTCCCTTTGTCATATCCTTTGCTATGCTATTTAGGCCTTGCCTAAGCATAGCTGTGCCATGTTTTCAAAGTCTGAAAAATATCCACCACGACTACTGTATGCTTAAATTTTAAACATTTTTTTCTTTCCTTATTTCATCTTACTTCCAAGTTGCAAGTGACAGTACATTGTCACATTACCCTCATTTGAGATTGTTTTTCTGGTTTTAATTTAGTTCATCAGCTCGTGAAAATACATTGGTTGCTTTAAAATTAATATTAAAGTAGGCAGTTAATGAGTTGCAATGAAGCTGATGTTTTCATTCTTTTCTAGATGTATTGTGAAGATTACTGGTGATATGACAATATCGTTCCCAAGTGGGATTATTAAAGTCTTCACCAGCAACCCATCTCCTGCTGTGCTCTGCTTCAGGGTGAAAAACACAAGCAAACTAGAACAGATTCTTCCAAATGCACAACTTGTATACAGGTTTTGTGGGGGGTTTTGTCATCATTGTAAACTACATGATCTGTAGAATATGAATTGTATATGTAAATCAGAATTCTTTACAGTCTGATTGATCAATTTATTTTCTTGAATTAATCTTGTTCATCTTAGTTTTCTCCACTGTCACTATTAAAAATCTCAGTGATTGCTGGCCTTGAAACTTGTGCTGAGTGTAAGAGGAGCCGTAAAAAATAATTTGTAAATGTAATTGTGTTTTTACATGCATTTTATAAATTATTTCTTTATGCAATAGTAACAGCAGTAAAACTAAGTGATGAAACAGTAGCCTTAAATGGAAAACAAGTAGTAGGAGCTTCACCTACTCTCAATGATCACCTACGGGTGTATTTTTAAGCTGAATCAGTTCTACACTAATCAGATTTATTACATAGCTGTCTCTCAGATATGTAGCAAAATCCTTGGCAGCATTTGTAAGCAAAAATATTGCTGATTTTTTTGGTGATTGTTGAAATCACACTTGGAGATAGTGTTTTTTAAAAAAATCGGGAAAAGCTGGAATTTTTTGGCGGATATGTTCTGGCTGAGCAATTTCTATTTCATTTATTGTAGAAATTGTTTGAAAACTANGTAATGAATGATTAATACAAAATCAAATTTTATTGCTGTTTGACACGACAGTTTATAACTGAAATGTTAGCAGAGCTGTATCTGAGTTAATTATACTATAAAAACTTATTTTGCAAAAAAATTAGAATGACTATTATGCTTGTTTGAGTGGTGTAATACTTCACCGCTAATTAGTGATCTTTCTTTGTAGTGATCAGTCACAAAGTGACTCCAGTACTAAGGATTTTTGGATGAACATGCAAGCTATAACTGTCTACCTCAAGAAGTTATCAGAGCAGAATCCATCTGCATCCTATTACAATGTGGATGTTTTGAAGTATCAGGTAAACCACTTTTTTGTCCTTTGGAATTTTATCTGATATCTACCCCAAAATTAAAAGAATCATTCTTTGTCTGCCAGCATGCAGATGAATTGTTATCCCTCATCCAGATCAGTTCTGGGTATGTCACTGCTTACAATGCACAGAATCTGGCCAAGCTTAACACATTCCTGCTATGCTTCGTGAATTCAGGACCTGTTTCAGCTTTCTTATGCCTCAGTCCAATTCATGCATGCAAACTTCAAACACTGCTTTTTTCAGTATTTGTTAGCAAAGTGAAATTTTCCTTTAAGAGTTTTGCTGGAGGCTTGTTTTAGTTTGTACTTGTACTGTCTTTGATTTTGCATTTGCATAAGTTTTGGATGCTGTAGCTGATGAATTTTAATATATGGTTATGGATTCTAACTGAAAGAGTAGATTTAGATTAGGTATCAGGGAGAAATTCTTTACTCAGAGCATGGTGAGTCACTGGCACAAGTTGCCTTTGAGCAGCCTGGTCTAGTGAAAGTTACCTATGCCCATGGCAAGGGAGGGTTTGTACTATTTGATCTTTAAGGTGCCTTTCAACCCAAACAATTCTGTGATTATAGCTGAGAACATGCATTCTGATCTCTTACAGTATAATAAAACAGGAGCAGTCAGAATGGATTTACTAATTGAAAGTCGTGCATGACCAAGCTGACAGACTTCTGTGATGACATGACTGCCCCAGTGTATGAGGGTAGAGAAGTAGATATTGTCTGCTTAGACTTCAGGAGGGCTTTCAGCGCTGTGTCCCACAGAATGCTTATAGAGAAGCTGAAGTACAGGCTGGATGAGCAGACACTGAGATGAAGAGGAAACTGGGTGAACAGCTGTGCCCAGTGGGTGGTGATCAATAGCATGAAGTCTAGCTGGAGGCCATTAAGTAGCAGTAAACCCCTGGGGTCAATACTGATTTTACCGTTTAATAGTTTAATTAATGATCTGGATGATGAAGCAGAGTGTACCCTCTGACAAGTTTGCTGACAACACTGAATGGGAATGACTCTCTGGATAAACCAGAGGGTCATTTTGCCCTCCAGAGGGAGCTCAACAGGCTGCTGAAATGGGCTGAGAGGTTCAACAAGAGTTGCACTGGGAAGGAGCAATCCCATACTACACTGGGGATCACCAGCTGGAAATCAGCTTGGCAGAATAGGACCAGGGAGACACTGTGTTGAACATGAGCTAAACAGCATACTTCTGCTGCAGAGGTGGCAGATGGTCTCCTGGGCTGCATTAGGCAAAGTATTGCTAGTAGGGCAAGAGAGGGGATCCTTTCCTTCCACTTAACATTGGTGAGGTCACAGCTGGAATGGTGTGTCCAATTCTGGGTTGTCCACTGCAAGGGAGACTGCAGAGAGCTCAGTGAAGAGCCACAATGATGATGGGACTGGCTGAGAGAGCTGGGACTCTTCAGCCTAGAGAAGGGAAAGTTCAGGGAAATCTCCTTGTCAATATATATGAATAACTGAGGGAGGGCACACGGAGAATGGAGCTGGGCTGTTTACGCTGCTGCCCAGTGACAACCAGAGGTGCACTGAAGCACAGGAAATTCCCACTGAACAGCCAAAAATATTTGTCTCCTGTGGCGGTGACTGAGCATTGGCACAGGTTGCCTAGAGGGGTGACTGTGTCTCTGTCCTTGAAAATCTTCAGAAGTTGTCTGGTCATGATCCTGGGCAGCTGTTTTGAAGTGGCCCTGCTTGAGTAGGAGGGTCAGATGAGACAGCCTCTGGGAGATCCTTGTCAATCTCAGCCATTCTGTGAATCAGTGAGATGATGTTCTGCCTGCCAAGAATATTCTGCCTTTGTGAATATTCAAGACAGATTCACCTCAAAAAGAGAACAGGGATTTGTTAGGCCTGCACTGAAATGTCTAAACATCTGAGACAACTATCTACTCACAAAAAAACCCCTGAAAATAAGCTGTCAGTCCTGCTATTCATGCCACTGTTTTTTTTCACATCCTCTCAATATGGTTTAAAATCTTGGTACACTCCATCTACAAAATGCATGTTAGGTACATAGAACTCCTGAGGAAGATGGAAGGAACAAAACATTGCTTTGATCTGCTGAAATGAGTACTCTGGATTCTTCTTGGAAAAATGAGGTGTTGATATGCAGATAGAAAAGGTTCTTGGCTACCAAGGAAAGGTGAGAATGTGCACCAGGACACACAAGGTTCCTCAAGTCAACTGAGAAGGTGGTAGAGATGCATCAGGGCAGTTGCACAAGCTAGCTACAGAAGTGACATTCAACCTTCAGAAGGAAAATCATGCTTTGAATAGTTCAGAACTATTTTGCTGGCTGCCTTTCCCATAATGTCAGGTGTTGTCTCTTGCTGCTGGCTGCTTGGGTAGTTAAATTGTCGTGGCACACAACTGCTAAGGATGAAGTCATTTTGCTGCAAGCATGCTTGTATAAGGCAGAACACGAGACAAAAATAAAGCTTACAAAAGTCTGTGAAAGAACAGGAAGGAACTTCATAGGCCAGAGGGAGTTTAAACCTTTTCTTTAATTATTTTAATTTAAAATTAAAATAACAAGAATTCCTTTAGGCTGCAACAGTCTTCAGAATTCTGTGATTAAGGATTCAGAGGTCAATTATTCTCTTGGTATTTTGTCAGCATTTAGAGTTATATTTGTTACAATCATCCCCTATTTAGCCTTAAAGGGGAATATTTAAGCTGCTTTCAATGGTTTATTCTTTTGCAGGTATCTTCAAATGGCATACAGTCCACTCCATTGAATCTTGCAACTTACTGGAAATGTGATGCTAGCACTACTGATGTGAGGGTGGATTATAAATACAATCCAGAGTCTATGAATGTGCCTAGTATGCTGTCTAACGTCCAGGTTGTGGTACCAGTAGATGGAGGAGTAATAAACATGCAATCACTTCCACCTGCAAAATGGTAATATTAATATTTTTCTTCTTTTTTTTTTTTCAGATTCATTTCAGTGCATCCATTAGTATCATAGCCCAAAAAATTTAATGTGAAAAAAACAGCAAAATGTATAGTATCAGGTGTCTAGACGTTTTCTGGTCTGAAACAGATCATGTGCAGCCAGTTAACTTAGACTAAAATGAGACAATATGCACCCATTCCAGTTGTGTAATAGCACAGTCTCTCTATGAAATTTTGCTTTCTTTTAGCCAATAGAAGATTTTAATACAGTCATTTGAAATGGTTAAAAAACAATTTGTGCATGTGCATACAGGTATGTTCATATTATATGGATTATATAGGGAAAGTAGCAGAAATGCAGTTCTTAAAACAATTTCCTTTTTAAGTTCTAGCTTAAATCTTAGCTTCTAATGGAAATGGGTTTAAACAAACCTCAGTAACTGAAGAGTTCTCCATAAGTCAGGTATCATTGTCTCTCAATTCAGGTGTAATGCAGATTATGACTCAACTAGCAGCTACTTGCCACCACCTTCTAAGCCTGTAGTTAAAGTAGCGCTTGCAAGTGAAACATAGATCTTGGCTAATTATGTTATTACAAGTTTGTGAAAACAAGCAGAGCAATACAGCCCTGGAGCAAACGCAGAATTCAGTCATTGTGCCTGTGTTTTGGCGACATGTAAGTACTTACCCAGCTGTAACATAAATTCTGGACAGTTTATTTCTTTTTAACAAGAAGAGGGCAAAGAATACCAAATTGATGGAAGCTAGATTTTGTTAGCATTGTTTCTTAAAATCAGTTTACCTTACAAAGCAAGGCTTAGAAGAAAAATAAACCTGATGCATTTATCAGTAAATGCCAATGTTCCTGGAGGCAATACCTTTAAACGTGTTCATTGGACAAAGTAGTAATACAATGTCATTTTAAGTCAAAAAAAATCCTGGCAGGACTGAGTCTATCTTGGCTTGGTATTTCAAGAGAGTGATTCTTTTAACCAAATCTTAAACTTATTGTGAGCAAGAATGGGTTCAGTATCCTGCCTGAACACCATGACTACAGCATCTAGTGAAGCCAGTCTGCCTGCTCAGGCTTGTTCCACAAACCCTTTCATAACGAAGCCTGAGTGAAAACAGGAACACCTACCCAGAAGACCCAGTGTCAGCTAGGAAGGCTTAGTGACAGTTGCATTACCAATTCATTAGATTAGGGGATTTGAGTCCAGGTTCTCTCTTTTACCTATCCAACTACCAAAGGCCAGAATTTTGAGCCTGGCAAGCTGATAAAATAAAAACTCCAGTTATGTCCCAGAGAGTTCTAGTGTTTGTGTTGTGTTGCCTGTTTAGTCAAATGGATTGGGTGGTGGAGTTTTGGTCTTTTTTTTTTTAGAAATAAATGCATTCTATAAAGCAATTCTTGACCTTCTGTGAGTAAGTACTACCATCTGTGCGCCTTGTATGAGCATTTCAGTTCTGCTGCATCAATGCCAAGAGCAATTTCAAACCTATCAGCACTTCATGCTGCTCACAGCCTTAAGTTGTTGAGTTTCCTTTGATGGAAGTGCTGGAAAATGCTCCAGGAGTTAAAATGTCTTGTCAGCTTAGAGACTTTTTGTGCTTGGTGCCCTTTTCTGCCCCTTCACAGTGTCTGAAGTTAGCTTAAACAGTGTCACTTACACCAGTTAGTTTTACTAGAATGGAAATGGAATAAATTTCATGCTTTCAGGACACTCACATAAGGGAGAGCAATCAGCATTGCTCCCCCGCCTACCCTTGTCATGGAGAATCAAGGCATACCTTCCAAACTGCTTCCAGAGGAACTTACCTTTAAAGACTGCAGAGGGCTTTCAGTGTTGGATGGGGACATAGGGCGGTGTGAAAATGTATAAAAATATGTTATATAAAATGTATAAAGAAGTGTATACTTCTGAACTTGGTGTTCTGGATCAATGCAGGCAGACCTTTCCCTTTTCCTCCTTTCCTCCTGTAGTTTTCCACAGACTTAACTTAAAATGAGCAAACATTTTTATAGACCTCCATTTAGAAATGTCTGTAAACATACCAGTGCAATTGTGGAAAGTAATGTGCTAAAACTGGTGCTTATAACTAACTTGCCATTCTCTTACAGGAATGCAGACCAGATGAAAGCATATTGGAAAATATCTAGCATTTCAGAGAAGTCTGAGAATAGAGGCAAGTTGAACTCTTTTGTTTCGTTTTCTTGTACAGAAAAAAAGGTAATCATTTTAGCCTCTACACGTTCATGCTTCTTTACACATTCTCTCATGCTGTATCCTGTTTAGCAGTTCACCTTCTTAATTAATTACCTCCTGAGAGAGTCCATTAATAGTGAGATGTCAAAGTATAAATTTATTAATTAGCTATACAAGGGAGAATAATTAAGTTTCCCAAAGGCAGTTAGTAGCTTTAAAATGGAGTTTAGCATATTATTTGGAAGTGAGCAGTTTTCAAATGAAAATAGGTTTAATATCCGTGTCTTTTGACACATGAGTAATTTAAATACATTAGAAAAAGGTAAGTGGAAGAACTGGAGAGGAAAAAATAATCCAAAAGTCCTGTGCTGAGACAGATGATTCTTGACCAACATCTTGAATCTTGGTTTTGGCCATAACGACTCCAGGAAAAAAATTAATCTGTGCACATCTGCTCAGAGTAGTAATTTATACAGTATTGTGTAAGGAAGGTGCTGATAGGTGTCCTCTGCCCAGCTGCCTTTCTCTGAGCTCCAGGTGATGTCATAGCCCTTGTAGTCTCTGCAGTTGCAGTATTTTTCTGAAGCAACACAGGAGCCAAAGTGAAGCTTCTCATCCTCAAAGCCTCTGTGCAAAAATGAACTCTAGTGTAAGGAAAAGGCCTTTAGTCCTGTGAAGAATGTGAAAGGCCAGATTTGCTTGTAAATGTGACTGGTTTTATATGGAAACCACAAGCCTGAAAAGGAAAGATGACTTCTATTTATGCAAAGACTGCCAAGGTTGTAAGTATCATTCAAACAAAATCAGTGAGATTTTTATTGGACAGAGGTGGTTGCTGTAGTCTAGTGTTCTTTGTCCTTCACTATCCTCACAGTTCTTTGCCATCTGTCTTCTATTATGATTACATAGGAATAGCCCTCTTCCCCCCACCACTGCCTTTTCCAAACTGTGCAGCTTATTTTAAAATAAAATACCATACTGAAACACAAACGCAGCAACTGTACACCTGCAGAGCAGCATAAAATTGGCTGCTAGTGATATGGTTTGCATCTTGTCTGTTGACAGCAGACTTGCCCATATCCCACTGCTCCAGTTATACTCCTTCCACCATCTTTCTTTCTCTTTTCTTTGCATATATACACATAGTACTCTCAACTTAGAGCTTAAGTAATAATATGCTGGCCCTACAGTTACAGAAACAGAGGGAGAAGTTGCACAAACTGTCAATATTAGGACAAATGTCTTGAAGTCATGGTGGATAGTGATAAAATGTTTTGGGTTTTTTTATGGTCCAACATATTATGCAATCTGTCAATTTGAAAGACAAAACAGAACAAAATTTTGAAGCACTTGAATATATGAGTTGCAATACTTATGGTGAAAAGAAGTTCTAGTTTACTTAAAATGTGGCAGACCTACTGCAGAAACAAAGTTGGTCTTAAGCTAAGTTTATCAAGAACAAACCACTGCATAAAACAATTTCATTTAGTTCCTGCTTTTACCTCAGTAACATTTCAGTTACTAGCTTTCTTTGTCATTTAGCAGTTTGTATTGACTAGGAATAGCAAGTTGTTTTACAGAAGTAAAAATACTTGACATTCGTTATTCCATTATTAATTAGTTAAATCTCATTTTACCCAGCATACTTCTGCAAGAACAAGAAAAGACTTGTTTTAAAACTGTAAACTGGTTACAGTGTGGGATTTTTACAATGCCTTTCATTGACTACAGTAATGTACTTTAAGTAAGTTTGAACTATGACTACTTTATAATAGTGTCAAAGTGACACTTCACCAGTGTCTTTGGAAAAAATCAATGGAAATTTATGAGGGAAAGTATTTAATCAGACCTTTTCTTTATTAGAAAAGTAATGATTTCTTCCTCTGGGTACATTACTGTATACGGTACATTTCTTTCAATGGCTTTGTTAATGTACTTCCATCCAGACAACTTTTAATATTCTGATCTACTTTCAAATTGTCTAGTAAAAAGCAATAAGAACATAGTATGTTCTTATGTATATATCAGATACTTTCTGCCATGAGAGAGGTGGTATTATGTACTTAGAGACCAGCAAGCATAAACTATGATTATAAGGACCAATCAGATATTTTAAGTAATAAGTGATTACTACTAGAGTGTTTCATACACATTTTCTGTGTATGTGTTCCTTTTTAAGTCATTCACTAGTGTGAATGATTTAAATGTGTATTGTTTGTCTTTAAATCCTTCATTAATCATTGTCTTAAACAGAATATTGGGCAAATCCAGACTTGTACTCTCATCTGTTTTGAAAATTCGTGCAGGACTGCCACTAGAAATAAAACTCAAGGGTCATCATGTTAGTTACACTTCTCACTACTGAAAATTTTGGGAGAACTTCTTGTTCTTGCGAAACAACCACCTTTTTGGTTTTGTTGTTTTTACAGGTTCCGGATCCCTCAGGGCAAAATTTGAACTTTCAGGTGGACCCAGTAAACCAGCAACACTTGCAGTGCAATTCATCAGTGAAGGAAGCACCCTTTCAGGAGTAGATGTGGAGCTTGTAGGCACTGGCTATCGGCTTTCCCTTCTTAAGAAAAGATTTGCCACCGGTAAGACACTGACATGTATTCAAATTAATATCATGCATTCTCAAGTATTAAATTCTAGAGTATAAAACTGTTAAATGAGTGAAGTGTAAATAGTTACTTTTCATTAAAACATCTCTGACAAATGTTTCATCAGTTTTTTTGTTTTTCCATAGTTAATCAAACTACTCCTAGGAAAGTACTGACAAAATGTGGTTTATCTACTGACTGAAAAAAACGTTGTTATGTTTTGGTTTTTTTTTTTTTTTTAGGACGNTTGAGGCTAGACTACAGAAAGAAAATGCACTTTTGAAAGTCATTTTAAAAACTTTTTATTAACAATAGCACTGAGTTAACTTCAACACTGTCTGTAAATGATCAATTGCAATATTTGGGAAAAATTGTTGAAAATTTAGTAAATTTATATAGATGAAGTCAAAATAGTAATCCACAGTTGTAATGAACATATGAAATTGTATGTTGTACTGTAAGCATTAAACCTAAAATGTAGGACAGAAAGTAGGAAATATTTGAGCTTTCCATAAGTAATGTTCATTTTTCAGATTCTTTAATTGCCAGCTTTTAATTGCCATTAAGGTAGCAGAGGCTCTCATGTTGTTCTTCTATCCATTGATGCCACAAAACCAGCTAAGTTAGAGATGTATAAAAGAAGAACAACTTGATTCCCATGTATCATATATTATTAACATGTTAGTTGTTTTATATAGGATTTTTTTCCCTAAGTGCAATGAGTTACAATTGCAAAACACAGCAGAGAGTTACTTCTGCAGTTAGTAAATTTTTTGGGCGTTGTGATTGCGATGCTGTAGATTTAATTTATTTTTATATGAATTGCATAACATTTGTGCCTTTCAAAAGAGCCTGTGCCTATCCANNAGAGCCTGTGCCTATCCAATTTGATATTCACATGCCTCACTTTCTTTTTCAAAGTTTGGCTCTTCATGAGGAAAGCATGATATTTGTATTTTACACACAACTTTATAACAATTCTTTTCATGGGGATTTATTTAGAAGGCTGATTTGCAAAAACTGGAGTTTGTTTTAAAAGAGGTTTGAAATGTTGAATTACTTCCTTGTGGGGTAATTGCAATAAAGTGTGGCTGTGGTAAAGGGAGATGCATCATGCAGGACTCAGAAACTTTAATTAAGTAACTTTATTGTCACCAAAGATGAGAATCCTGAAAAATTACTGAAGACAGTAAAAGCAAACTTCTAAAAGCAAACAGCATTACCTTTCACTTTGACTGCAAGTCTTCAGCCTTCGAGTGATTTTGGGGATGTATGGAGTGAATGTACTCAAAGTACTTTAGGAGGAGTATTTTATGGCAGCAGGATGACAATTACTGCCTTGTCTATTCATTTTTTTTCTATAGCTACCAAGTTTAATATTTCTGTTGTCATCTAATCTGCTTGTCACAGCCTAGGCAGCGGGAAGTGACATCATTAACATTTTTTAAAGCAAGTCAGTAATTTAGAAAATCTTCTATGTATTTATATTATCAAGGGGGTTTTTTTAATGCTCAAATCAAAAGCGTTGGGGCAAGATAATTCAATAACCTGCATATGGGAATTTCAAATGAACATTTAGAATACTAGTATTATTTCAATTTCTCTATTAAAACAGTAAAACTGCTCGAGTTAATTCCATGCAAAGCCAGTAGTG
>VWZG01003260.1:71078-95785 GCA_013396735.1 Grallaria varia | reverse complement strand
ATTATCCGGGGCGTAAGTGTCCTGTCTTCTCCTCGAAGAGCCTACCGCTCCCGGCACTGCTTCCCCAGTGACCTTCACGCCATCTCTGTGAGAGGATAGAGTGTCTCTGAAGGGGCCGCTGCAGGTACCTGCTGACCTACAGTACTCGTCCTCACATGACTGGGAGGACACAGGTGAAGAGATTCAAGTGCTGCTCCCTCATGGTGGACAGGCTGCCCTGCCCTGCTCTTTGCTCCAGAATGATGCGCAGGAGCTTTCGAGGCATAGTCCATCTTGTTGAAGACCTCAATGTGTCTTAGAACACCAAGTGACTTAGAATAGAGCATGCCTGACTGGCTGGTGTGTGAGGAGAGGTGTGCCATGAAATGCTGCTTTTCGTAGATGGAATAGAGCTTAATTGCTTGTCCATTAAGTTGTCTGTGGCTTACTGTCACAGGCCAACCTCAAGAAACTGGGACAGAATAGCTTCGGGCAGCTATTGAAGCTCTACATCTCCCTGATGGTCACTGTGGTCTGTCCCATGGCTCAAAGATTCGTAAGTGTCTTCGCCTTGTGCCTTTTGCTGCTTTGAGGTGCATCAGCCCTATGGGACAGACCTTCCCCGAAACTGATCTGGTTTGTGTTACCTGTTTGAAAAATGTCAACTCTGTCTTGAACTGTGTCTGCCTGCCTTCTTCCCAGTCTCCCTGCAGGTACTCCAGAAAATAGGAAGCATTTTGCCACAGCTCCTGTGTGCCACTGCTTTGTAAAGTGAAAAGCATTCCACCTACAAGCATAGAACCCTTCAGAGCTAATTTTTGAATCGAGGTTCTGTCCTAGCTGCCTGCATGGCACCCAGCCATTGGGTTACCAAGCTTTGTTTTGCAAGCTGCTCACTGTATTCAGACAGACTTTCAGGGTCCTCACATCCAGCTGTGGCATCAGTATACTTCCCTGATGAAATGAACAAGGAACATTTGTGGATCAGCTTTAACAGTGGCTGCTTTTCTCTTAAAGCTCCTAGGGACAGGAATTGGCTGCTTTGCAGAACGCAGTTCTGTCTAGCACAGGTCAGAATCTCTGACAGTGCTGATTTGTGGTGGGAAGGATCCCTGGACACATGTGTCTGGACACTGGCAGGATCCCTCTTCCTAGAACTTCCTACTGCAGCTGCTTTCCAGCACTTCTCTAGACATTGACTCCTGCAATGATCATACGTAACAACACAGCTTTACCCTTCCTATACTGTGAGCTGAAACAATGACTTTGTCAACCCATGTGGGCAGAGTTTCTGTGGCATCCACTCCCTACTTAGGAATCTGTACATAGTGTTTAAATATTGGAATCTCTCTCCTAGGATATCCAAGTTTTATCTTGTGTGAGATAAGAGCACTGTCATGCACTAATTAGAGACTGCATACATAAGAGATCAAATTGGGTGTATTTGGCCGTTCAGAACTAGTTCGTGCATGTAGTCCTAATATTGCTTGAAAGTAGAAAACTGAAAGTTGACCCTGCACATCCCCCTAGCTCTTCAAATGAGTGGTTAAAAACACCATGGGAAGGGAAGATTGTGAAGGTGAAGGTTAGTTTAACCAGCTGTACTCATCCATGGGTGTCTCTGCTGAATGTCTAGTTACGAGTCCAGTCCAGAGAGGAAGGGTTTGGGTATGGAGGCAGATGTGAACAAAGAGGGAAATTAGAAATAGGGAGGGAGAAGAAGTAGGGAGTCATTCAGGTTTTACCATGGAAGTTAAACAGAATAAAGTTGAGAGGATTTTTCCCTACAGCTAGCTTGACCTCTAAGGAATCATGATTTAATTTGAAACCTGGGAAGAAAAACAAAATAAAGCTTCACAAAAAAATAAGCACACAATGGCCGTGACAACTTCCCAAGAGTAGTTCAAACCTTGGAAAAATAGAGGAAAAAAATTGAAAACTTGAAGTCCTTGAAAAGGATGGCTTGAGACTTCTAATG
The DNA here is from genome assembly GCA_013396735.1 of Grallaria varia. Lineage (NCBI taxonomy): Eukaryota > Metazoa > Chordata > Aves > Passeriformes > Formicariidae > Grallaria > Grallaria varia. The sequence goes on along the minus strand of VWZG01003260.1, from coordinate 93,828 downwards.
GGATTTCCACTGAGGACTACAGCTTACTATAGTCAGTCATAAACTGTAGTTTTTGAAATAACACAGACTAAATCAGAACGTTCTGCATGAAAGTATTTCTACTTTGCAAGCACAAAAGAGGGAGTATAGGGCCTGCTCTGGGAAGCATAGAACAGGGGCTCAGCAGTGTTTTAATTCTTGCAATGCTTTTTTTCTTTTTCCTTTTAATTCTCTGTTCCTGAATTCACAATGTCTGCATGAGGCTATCAAATTTCATACAAGTAAGAGGAGGATAAGTTTATAGCTGTGTTTGCAGTGGAAATCTCAGACAATATGAACTCTGAAAACTCAAGAATTGTACTAGAAGTATTTTAAAATTCTTGGAGTTCCCCATAATGTGAAAGTTGTAATACATGTGTAACACACAAAAAAGGCAAGAAATTGTGATGTCATTTCCTGTTCCATATACCTGGCATATGTCTGACTTACAAAAGGGTAAAGCACTATATCATTTTAGTTAAGCTTATAACAAGACTTCTTTTACAAGCTATGTTTCCAATTCCCTTTTCCCCTCATACTTAACTGCCTCCACATTACTGGACTTTGTTCTATGAATTTCTGACCTGTTATTTCCATATTTGTTTTCAGACTTGAGGTTAATATGAAGGGCAAATTCCCCTATGTCATTTTGCCTGTGGAGATATCAGATCTAGTGGAAATATTTCAAGCACATATTCAATATAAGACTTGCTTCTTTGTTAAAATATTTCTTGAAAAACAAGAATTAAAGCTTGATCTTGCATAGGGTTTTCTGTTAGAACTTCATGGTAATGTAAATGAAAAGTAGTACTCTTTTGGATTTTGCTGCACAAAATCTGTGGCTTTCATCTTAAAAGCCACAACAGACTGTTCTGAATGTTCCTTCTTTTGTGGTCTGAAATAATTGAGAAAGTATGCACATGCTTAATTTCTAATGTGTGTTTTAACTTAATCTCATTACAACAAGATTGGTGGAAGAGAAGCAGGCACTGTGTTGGAGTAATAAGAAAACATCTCTAGATTTTTCTTTTTAAGGGTTATACATTTGAATTTACTTTTTCTCCTCTTCACCTTGTTTTCTTTTGTTCCTAATTTACTTGTACTTATGTCCATGTTTTCTTCTCTAGAGGGAACTGCAAAGAAAGGATTCAGAGTTCCCTCTAATTATAGTGTGTGTTGTTGTTATAATGATTAACGTGCCTCAATATCTCAAGACAGTTGTCTGGAACTGGACTTTGTTGGGATTTTTCCCTTTTTGTTTGTTTGTTTGTTTTTGTTTTGTGTGTTTGTTTCAGAGGCTCTTTAGTCACCTTTGTGTATTTGTTAGTAAGTCAGTAAATCTGAGCCACCTCAGATAATTTAGGAGAATGGGGAAAATTCCTAGACAGGAAGGAGCGTATGCAGCTATCAGAAACAATTCTATTTACTTAGGAAAGACCACTGTAATCAAGGAAGAAGTGACCAACCCAATCCATTTTCTCTGCTCAGAAGAGCCTTTACACTGACCCCAGATCATGCAGTATTGAAAGTGTGTTGAGATAAAGTTCTTCTGTTTAAAATAAATCAGAGTTTCTGTTTTGTGACATGCTGTCCTAACTTAGGTGCTCTTTATAACCATTTTTTCCCCTAGCATGAATCTGACCCTTCTACCAGGGGAACTGTAATTAGCAGTTTTTCAAACCAGTCTTAAAAGAGAGCTACAGTGAATTCAAAGCACTGAAGAAACACTTAGCAAACTTAGTTTACAAATTAACTGATCACAGCAGCGGAATGCATTAAGGGGAGGTCACTCACTTTTGCTATTTATGATAGCCAGATAGGAGGTTGTTGCTTCCTGCTGTGGCCTTTTTGCTGTTGCTGTGCCTGTCAAGTATTGTGCTTACTGTGCCTTTTACCTGCATGACATGCTCTGCCTTCTCCTGTGGTATTGGTGGGCCTGGTTTGAAGTTCAGCAGTAAAACCTGTCATAACTTCATCGTTCATGTATCTGCTCAGCCAATGTTGTATTTGGGTTCTGCTCTTCCAAGTGGCTAAGTAGTGACTCAACAGATTGCCTTGTGTTGCAGAGAAATAATTATGTATTTGAGTGACTAGTGGGGTTTAGGTTGTGTTTTATTTACATCTCAGTGGGGCACTGTAGTTAGTGGGGAGTGTTGCAAAGCTTGTTTAGCCTGACACATGTTCAACAGTTTGCTTCCAGAAATCACATAATACTTTGTTTTTCTTGTGGAATAACTGTTGCTGAGGTGTGCATAAGGAGGATCCAAACTAATATGACGTTTTACCTTCCAGTCATATGAATTAGTAGCAGGGCAGTGGAAACTGGTAGAGAAAAGGCTGAGGATTAACCAAACAGCAGTAACTGAGCTCATTCCCTACTTCCAGCAGTGACAAACTCAATCAGTTCCTATATATCCATCCTCATACATCCAAGTCATAGGTGAAATTGTCTGTCACGGGAGACTGATGGTGAGGGGAAGAGGACAGTGTTAAAACAGTGCAACATGGGCACACTTAGGTACTTCCTACACTTGGTATGGAATATTTTTTTCCTGTGATCTATCCATGAGACTTGCTCTTTTCCATAGTCTGAACTTCCCCTGTGTTTCAAGTTGCCTTTTGGTGGTTGCTAGTCACCATGGAGTGGAGAGTGTGTTCATCTGAGCCCTGTAGGCCAGAGTGTCAGAGAAGCACAAATTTCCCTGTCAGTAATGGCAGAATTTTTACTTTTTTTCCTAGAGCTCACTGAATGGAACTCTCTCCTAACTATCAGTCAAACTTTCCCTGTCCCAGTTTATCCACATCCAGCAGATTTCTTATCCATACTACCATATGGACTGTTATTTGCCTCAACACTATTTTCTCTTTTCTTCTATTTTACTTCAGAATCTGGACTCTTGTGCTCTCTGAAGCCTTCTGGAAGCCACCTTTGTTAATTTCTTTTTACACATTGTTGGAGCACAGGCAAAGGATTCAGAAATTGAAAAGAAGTGTAGGAGCACTATGCTTACTAACTCTAACTATGGAATCAGTGAGATTTGAACCACATGATATTTAGGATGTTTTGGGTTTTTTGTTTTGTTCAGAACAGAAAGAAAAGTCTTCTCTATGCTTGCTCTTGCAGCTGTATAGGACCGGCCGCTGATTTAAGGAAACAGAAACAACTGTATTACCTGTGGAAGGAGAAGCAAGATTTACATGCTTTGAAAAGGTATTAGAAGGTTTACTTGGTTAAAATGTCCAATAGTCATTGCTGATCTGCATTAGGATACTGTCTCTCAAAAGCTGTCACTCCCAGCTGTTCCCTACAGAAATTTCCTGTACCTTTCTGTTTTCAAGGGGAAAGTTAACTTGTCCTTGTTCCCAATGTTCAGCCTTTGTAAAAAATGTCCCCTTAATCATAAGATGGTTTCTCTAAAGAAACAATTAATTTAGCTGTGCAACACCAGTGATTGTCTAAGAATAACTGTAAAGCAAGTTTGGTCTTTTCATTAGCATTTAAAGTCAGCAACCTTGATTATGCCCTGTAATCCATAGTGGAGGTAGTACAAGAAACAAAAATACAGGAGTGTATTCAATAAAGGCTGAGTAGCAGATTTGGAAGTAGAAAATATATTGTAGCTAGTCTCACTGTGTTTTTTTCTTCTAATTTGTGTATTTTCATGTTCACAGATCTACTGTAGTTTGCTGCCACTTAATGCTAACAACTCCTCTGCTTGAGGAGATTCTGTTGTAATGTATCCAGTGGCTGCTCCTGCACCAGGAGGTGAAGGAAATAATGGACAACTTGGGAAACTTATTTTTTTGCTTTTTGTTTTTGGAGCTGTGTTGCTCTGCGCTGGATTCCTGCTTTCAGTCTTTATTCTCCAGTCATGCCCATATGGAACCTTCAGTGACTGTAATGAGGTCCTTAAGGCTGCTGGGCCGGTGTTGGTTGTAACTGGACTGGTTTGTGTTTTACTGGCACGATCAAGGGCCAGGATGTATATAAGACAAAGACAATTGCAAAATGAGCAGGTGTATAGCCTTGTTTTTTGTCATGGAAACTGTCAGTTTGCCCAGTTTCTCATATTTGGATTCCTGTTTTTAACTAGTGGAATGCTAATTAGCATCCTGGGCATTTGGGTTCCTGGCTGCAGCCCTGGCTGGCATACCATACAGCTCAACCACACCAGCATTTCTGATGTGGACCTCCAAGGCTGTGGATTCTTGTCGCTTCAAATCATGGGACCTTTGATTGTGCTCACTGGGTTGTGCTTCTTTGTGATAGCTCATGTTAAAAAGAAACAAAACTTAAATCCCAACCAAGAATCTTGTGAAAGTGAAGAACATCCTCAGAGCCCTGAATCTTTTCAGGTTACAGTAGGTGAGTAAATAATGTTGGAACTTTACATTTGAGAGTTAGTAAGGGCTTTTTCCCACTAATGATTTACCTCTGAATATTACTTGTTTGAGCTCTAGGCTTGTCCGTTCTGGCTTGTCAAGCCAGCCAAAACAGAAAAATGTTGCTTTGTCTCATATGTTTTCTGGATGGTCAGTTCAGTTATTGTTTGTATGAAGGCAAAACCTCTCCTTTGGTACAGAAAGAAAAGTCTGACTGTCTGTGTAAATGAAGCAACATAATCTGACAAAGGAGTCCAATCTCAGTTCCTTTCTCAAAGCATGTAGTTGACACTGCAGATCACAGGCCTAATGACTTCTGTGACTATATTTAAGATTTCTTTTAGCCTTAAGTCTCTGACCTCTCAAACAGAAGAATCTGATTCATAAATGTATTTTAATTTTTTTACTGTGGCCACATCTTCTATCAGTCACAGATATAATTGCAAGATTCCTTTGTTAATTGCATGGTATTTGAGCAAATGTGGTATGTTAGCAGAGAATAATACCCTGTATATAGCACTGGTTTTACTGCTAGGTGAATACATTCCATGCATAGGTTGTTTTGATAACTCTGATTACTCTGATTATTCTCATAAACTCATTGATTAATGAATCAATCATAATATTGTTTGGCTGTCATCAGACTGACTGGACTTGAAATACATAATGAAATTCAAGTCAGTGTATAGAACTGCAGTCTGGTGACCCTCAGGAAACAGGAGGCTTTGAAATCAGTTTTCCAGCTACCAGGATAAATGATTAAGAATGAAAGCAGATTGTCTTTTAAGGAAAGAAAACAAAATTAGTGGATTTCTTTTATACTTCAATCAGGAAAACTAAAACTGAAAGGCTGAAGGTTGAGATCTGGTTGACATAGTTGTTCTGGAACAGTGGTTACTCAAAAAACATTCTCTATCTCACATTTTGATGCCCTCTGAACTGTCCAACTTAAAATTACAAAGGAAGAAAAGGTGATAGGCAGCGGAGAATATATGTAAATTTGGCCATCTCACTGACTTGTACAAACTTTCTGTTTTTAAGAAAAGTTTTAAACTCTTTAATTACAAAAATGCAATTTGCAGATATGCTACATAATATACTTAACAGTGAATTATGTATCAATTGTTCCAGTCGTGGTTAGTGTGCCTGAAGCTATAAGTAATTTAGTAGAGAAACTGTCAAGGCGCTCAAATCAGTCACTAGAACCTTTGATGACTAGAATACTTTCATTGTAGCACTGCAGTAGATGTTGAGAAACTTAGACTGGCCTATTTTAGCTATGTGAGGAAAACTAAATACTTGCCTGCCCTTAAAATGAGTCTACAGTAAATGTGAGCTTTGCACTTCCAGTTTCTGAAGACAGTCCACAGTGTTTGTGTCTCTTGGCTAGATGGAACAGGCCCCCTCCACAGCTGTATTTTCTAAATCAAATATTTCATTTATGAATATGCTGCATCTTTATTTTGGAATGATTTTGGTTTAAAATGTACCTCTGACCTACTCTACTAGCCTAGAATATCACAATTCTGTATGTGGGATCATTGCACTCTGTCTTGAGGGATAGGCAAGTACAAATTCTAGCATACTGTTAGAATAACCAGCGATGCTCAGTTTTTCAGAGGTATTAATTTGTGTTTCTTCCCCTAGGTGATGCTGTAATGGTATTCCCACCCCCACCACCTCCTTATTTTGCTGACCCTATGTCACCAACTGCGACACAGTGTCTTATGTCGAGTGTTTTGCCTACAAGTGAAAATCCTCCACCATACCACTCTATCTTCACTGATGGGTAAGACTGTATTCTCCTCTGTCCTTAGAAATCTGAGCTGTTTCTCAAGGTATCCAAGACTGTGTTCTTGTATAATCACTTTGAATTAACTGCTAGCCATGACAAAATTTTCTAGAGCATAACTCAACTTTCTTCAGCTACTTTACTTGAATTGGCTTTAAAATATTGTAGTGTACAAGAGGAATTACAAATTGCAGTGTCCTTTATGAGGATTAACTTCTTACCAGATTATTTTGACTGAAAGGAAGTTCTGAAGTGAAAACATAGCCTTAGATCAGTGGACCTTAGAACAGATTTCTTCCACAGGTTGTCCAAGAGGTGCTCCTGACAGCAGTGCTGCAGTGACGTGATAGCCACGTTTCCAGATTTTAGAAGTCTTTGTCAGAACCAGTGCAGCAAGCCTTTCATGACACCTCCCCACAATCCCCGGCCATGTCACTGTATCTGCCACTGTGTTCAGTTCTCCTGTGTCCCTTAGCTCACTGCCTTGAGGAAGTGAGACCTGCTGTGCTGGTCTGCCTTGTTCCTCCTGTGACAGTGTGTTGAGATCAAAGGATACCTTGACATTGCTCCAGAGAGCTAAGGGAGGTTGCAAAGCCTACTTCCTCTCAAGATGATGTGCCTTACCCATGCAGACATTCTTTACATACATTTTGTATAGCTGATTTGCTAGATATTGCCACCACCAAGCTCAGGGAGTAGGAGCTGTCAACTTACCTGTTGGAGCAAGTCTATAGAAAGCCATTGTAGAGGTCTGGATCACCTATCCTTTGAGGAAAGGCGGAGAGAACTGGAAAAGAGAAGGCTTCAGGGTGACCTCATTGCAGCTTTCCAGTACCTTAAGGGAGCCTGCAAGAAAGATGGAGAAGGACTTCTAAGAGTATGTAGGGACAGGACAAGGGGGAATGGTTTCAAAATGGAGAGTAGGTTTAGATTAGATATTAGGAAGAAATTCTTTACTCTGAGGGTGATGAAGTATTGGAACAAGTTTCCCAGAGAAGTTGTGGATGTCCCATGCCTGGGTGTGTTTAAGATCAGTTTGGATGGAGCTCTGACCATGTAAACCTGGACCTCTGGTAGTCCTGAGGCAGTTAACTCAAGTCCAAGGGTACACACAAAAGCATTTCAGTTGGAATACATTTAGAAGACCAGGCTGGAGTGGATAACTGGGAGAAAAATGGGAACATACTTGTTCTGCTTAAGTGTTGCAAGCAGCTGAGAGAGTGACTCTTGTACTACTTGTCTGAAAAAATACAGTGCAGAAAACTGAGGGCCCCAAGTCCTTTCTACCCTGCAATTTCAGGCCCTGAGTTGAGATGTGGGCTCCCTGCCAATGTGCTTGGTAAAATGTCCAGGATTCACAGCATCATAGAATATCCTGAGCTGGAATGGACCCACAAGGATCATAAAATCTGCACAGAGCAGCCACAAGAATCACATCATGTGTCTGAGAGTGTTGTCCAAATGCTTCTTGAACTCTAGCAGGTTTGGTGCCCTGACCACTTTCCTGGGGAGCCTGTTCCAGTGCCCAGCCACCATCTGGGTGGTTGTTCTGGTTTCTGTGTGACTGTTCTCTGATATCCAACCTCAACCTCCCCTGACACAACTTCAGGCCATTCCCTCAGGTCCTGTCACTGGTCACCAGAGATAAGAGATCAGTGCCTGCCCCTCATGAGGAATCTGTAGCCTGCAATGAGGTCTCCCCTCAGTCCCCTTTTCTCCAGGCTGAACAGACCAAGTGCCCTCATCTGCTCTTCATATGGCTTCCCCTCCAGGCCCTTCCCCACCTTTGTTGTCCTCCTTTGGACAGCATCTAAGAGCTTAAAATCTTTCTTATATTGTTGTGCTCCAAACTGCCCACAATGTCCAAGGTGAGGCCGCCCCAGTGCAGAGCAGAGCAGGACAATCCCCTCCCTTGACTGGCTGGTGATGCTTTGCCTGATGCCCCCCAGGGCACTGTTGGCCCTCCTGGCTGCCAGGGCACTGCTGACTCACATTCAACTGGCCATTGACCAGGACCCCCAGGGCCCCTTCTGCAGTGTTGCTTGGAAAGGGTTTATCAGAGGCTGTGAAAGAATGCAAGCAGCACATCCAGCTCTGAAAAAGGTCAAACAAAAGGTGATGGGGGAATGGCAAAAACTCTAGTTCCTCAGACTTTTTGTGAGCTCTCCCTACTGTTGCACAAAGCAGCAGGGAGAGTTGACGTATCGGGCAACCCCCCTTTCCTTCATCAATTTTCCTACAAAACCCCCTGCAGCTGGATCTACTGACTCAACCCAAGAATGTTCAGTTTTGGTACCCTGAGCTTTGTGTGATCCCATCAGCGTACTGACTGCCTGTGTGGACTTCTCTGTCTTGTGAGCTTATATACAAAAGAGACAGTTTGTTGGGACAGTGTCTAATGGAGTGGATAAAACACTCAGCCTTGGAAACAGAACCCAGAATACCTGACTTTGTGCTTAGGTGTTCCATGGCTGAAGGTGGTGTAGCTGTTGTCCTTCCATGTTTCCCAGTGTCCTCACAGAGACCCTCTGAGTTGATACCACCTCTGGGCTTTTCACTCAGTCCTGCTCTCTCATGGCTCAGCACTTGGTGGGAGCCAAGACATCTTGGATAGTGCAAATTGCTTCCCAAGCACTTTCATGGTAGGGAAACAGTGGTCTCTTTGCTCATAATAACATAGTGCCATGGTTGAAGATCCCAAATATGGTAGGGAATAAGTATTTCATGTGTGGGTGGCTACTTGGCAGAGGTGATTTGCCTCTTTATTCCGTTGCTTAGTGTCCTGTCAGCCAATGCTGTGCTGGATGAGAAAACCTGTAGTAAACTGAGTCATGGTCTGATACTAGAATTGTTTGGTTCTTTCCCTGCAGTCTGTTACATAGTGCCTCATCATTAGCCTTGTAGTATTTCTCTCTCTATTAAATACCCTCACAAGGCCAATCACAGCACTGAAGATGAGATGACTGTGCTCTGTATTACTGCTTCTCCCTCAATATTGGTGGGGGTAGAGATGTATTCACAAAGGCAAGAGTAAATATCAGTAAACATCAGAAAGCCTACTCTGATATTTTTTTAACCCATGGAAGCTGTGAATTGCAGAACTAGCTGCAACAGAGGTCCAGGCACAATTAGAAATGTCATGCTTCAGATCACAGCATTCCTAGCAATGGCCATACATTCTCCTGTGGATAGTGGTACAAATGTATGCACAAAGGCAGGAGTCAGCTCTGGGAAGGAGTCATGAGGAGGGAGTTCTTCCCTTTCCTTGGAAAGCAGCTGAAGCAGTGTGCTGAGGGCAAGATGAGCAGCGTACCAGAACAATGTGGGTTCAACCAATTTGGATCCAGTTATGATGGTTGGAGGAGGAAGTGAATACTTGGCTCCCCTCCTTGAATGTCACTGGGAACTTTTCAGTCTGGTCATGTCCAGTTGTTTGTTTCTCCAGCTCCAGGCAGGAATGTGAGTCCTTGTGTCTTATGGCTTGCTGGAATGCCTAGTAAAAGTTTCAGATGGCCTTTCATGCAAGATCTCAGATGGCGAAGGATTCTGATTTTTGTGACACAGTTCTAAGTCTAGTAACTGTCTTTTATAAGGGAAGGGAACAGTGTGTCTATGATATACAAGAGGGAAGATACATTAGGAGCTAAGGATCAGAAGAAGATTTATCAAGACTGTGAGGTAGCACAGCCAGAAGCAGCTAATACCCATAAGCCAGGCTGTGACTGGTGATATGAAAGGTTCAAAGGGAACCTGTTTTGCCCTTCCCCTCTAAAATAATAGAATTTTCATATGAGTCATAATGTAGCCCACAGTATGAAATCCTAATGCTTGTGCAAGTTCTTTGCTTCGGGGATTTTTAGAAAGTGTGTGCATACAAGTATGTTTATGTAAGTCAAGTGGAATTTCACTCACTGTAGATAAATGAATTATGCTAATACACAATCTTGTGTTTTATAGAACGCAGCTTGCAGATGATGAAAGAACAGCTGCTGTTAGAGACTATGAAACCATATGTACAATTTCTGGAAGCAGCTCACCTTCAGATACTTTACCAGTGCTATACCTCTCCTCTGAATCACCTCCAAAATATGAAGAAAAAGCATCAATAACAATTGAGTACTCACCATCTTCTTCCTCATCTTTTTCATCTATTTCCTTAGCCACATCTGACATCAGCTCATAGAATACTGTCGGTTGACTTAATTTTTAAATTAAATTGTACACAGAGATTTAAAATTTTTGAATATATTTACACTTTGTAATAAAAGCTATAATGTTGGCTGTGTCTAATTTTTAATCAGGAAGAATAAACAATGAATTTGGATTTCAAGAAGTAATAGATAATGTGAGACTTCTCCTGAAGTAGACTGAAGGGAACTCACTGCAAGAATGTTAAATGCTCATCTTGTTCTGTTACAGCTTCAGTTTCTATTTTTAGTTGTTCTTTTTATAATGAGAGCGCTAAGTAGAGACCAGTTTTTTTGATTATTTTAATTAAATCTGTTTGGAGCTTCAAAAAAAAATAATTAAGAAGTGTTTCTATTTCTATTTTTTCATGACTCTTGTGGAAAATACTTGTTTGCAAAGTTATTGACTTTGTAAGTACTCTTACATTCACAAATAAGGTTGTTTAAGCTTGGTACCAAAGATGTTGTGAAGAACTTAAATGGTTGCTTTTGGTCTGCCTGGTAACAAACACTCCATAGCTTTATTTTGACTGTGTCTGGTCCTTCTGTAAGTATAATCCCTATGAACATCAGTTTTAGCCACAGTTAAGAGCCTGAAGGCAACCCTGAGGATAGTTAATAGTTCAACTGTGGTAATGACTGATTTAAAGGGGATTATACTGCTGTTTTATGTCATCATTCATGGTTTATACAAGGAGTGTTTATTGTATAAGACTGAGCACCACAAAGGAGTGTTATCTTCTAGGTGCAGACATTACTTATCAGCAAAGGCAGGAGAGGCAGTTTTGTGGAAATGCTAGTGACAAATGTTTTTAACTGACACAGCACCTGACAGACCCTTCAGAAATAAAACTGTCTTAGCTCCTGCATCCCACTGCAGCCCCCAGGTTACTGGTAGCAGCCCACCCTCAAGATGGAGGTTTTAGTTCTATTTTGTGATTTTTTGCACCTCTTCTCAAACTGAAGGATTTGCTTGTAGTAGGTAAGGATAATTAGCAGGAACTGAGTTGCTGCTGATCTTTGACACTTTGCAACTTGCTCTGAACCCTGTTAGAGAAAAACAGATCTGATTCTGTGCCCAGAAACAGAAGTGGCAGAGCTAACCTCTGGGTTTGGTTCAGCATTAAAACATGTTTCAGGAGTGATCTCTGTATTGTTCAGCTGAATCTCTGAACACCTGCATGTTTTGGGACCTCAGCTACACCTCAGCTTGTCTGCTACCTTGCTGAATTTCAGGGAACGTGGCTGTAACAGAATTACAAACTATGAATTAAGCACTCAAATTCCCTCCTGTGCCTAGGGAAAGGTGGTTGCTTTGTGCCATCCTTCTGTGCACATGCTTCTCACCTTCTGAGTGCTTCAGAGAGATGTTCAGGAGCTCCTGCATTTGCCATTTATTTCCAGCTCTGTGTCGTTCCCTCAGTCGTGCTAGAGCAGCTCTTTGTGCAGCCACACAAAAACAAACCAGCCAGCAAGAGGTATATTTAGCTGGCAGTAGAGCTAAGGGGCTTATGCATGCAGAGTAATGAGCAAACACAGCACAGAAGGGGATTTTCTATGTGGAAACTGATTAAACTGGCATGACTCAGCCATGGGAAATGTCTGTATAAAGAAAGGGAATCCACAAAAGCCAGTAGGCATTTTGTTCTCTTTTCTCTCTTATGTTTTTTACCTAGTTTTTTGAGGGGCTGGTCTTTGTATGCCATCTGCAATACAAGCTATAGTTTGCTGTCTTTTTGATTATTCTTTTGTTTGTTTGTTTGTTTGACCAGTTTTAACTGTGATGCCTACTTCTGTGCATGATTTGTGCACAAAAAACCTTGCACATGTCAGAGGAGCCTGTCTGTCTCTGGATTTATCATGCTATTCTATAACAAGTACAGAAGCTGGGGTATTTCACCTGAAAGAATCCACACGACAAAGACCCATGTTGATTTTATGCTGTTGTGTGGAACACTCATTTTCTGAAAAGACTAAGCATCAAAAAAGTGTTTGAACTAACCTTGAAATACATCACCATCTTTAAAAAAAGTAGTCAGATCTGGTTGATAACTCAAAAAGTATTAACCTTTTGTGCTGCCTGGAATTTGCTCAGTTGGTTGTTTCCAAGATGTACCCAAGAGACCTGACAAATCAAGTAGAATATGTTAGTTCAGCTGAGTCCTCTGTAACAGGCATGATCTTCCTGTTTATTCTCAAGGTTATTGTGTTTTCATTGTCTATTGCAGAGTCTTCAGGGTGGATTACTTTGTTTCTAAAAAAAAAAGGCAGTCTTCACAGAAACCATGGTTTAGAAAGCTGCTGACCTGACTTCAGGCTAAGCACCTGAGTTTCCTGGGAAGGGAAGGTGTTACCTCAGCAAAAAGGATTGAAAACAAAATTTCTCTCGGTGTCATTTTGATAAGATGCCTAGGGAATAGTTCAGTGTAGAGCTGTATAAGAAGCTTCTTTTTTTGACTTGGAGAATCATTGCTTGAAAACTCAGTGGATGTGCTGCTCAGCACTGAGAGAGTTAACATAGCCAGTGCAACAGTATTTGCCCACTGCATTGTTGAAACCTGTTGCAGCAAGGTCAGTGAATGTGAGTAAGGGTCTTGTAGATCTGCCTTCATCACTGAAGGCTACCACTGGGTGAACAGTATTACAGGAAGGAATTTTTGATGCGGGGAGTAGGAGTGAAATGTATGTATTAGAAAGGAAACAACACCTTGTAAAATTATAAAAGGAGCTTAAAATAATGTGGAATAGCATTTTTATTGAGGAAATGAGATATTTTACTGTCATCCTAATGGTGCCATAACCCTTTTTCTGCTCTAAGTTTAGCTTAAGTGGTTGACATACAAACGCTAGGGAGCAAATGAAGTTGGTTACTGATTCACGCTTACTTAAACAGGCAAGGTGGGAGGTAAGGCTTGCTTATCCTCTAAATGAAGTTAAGACCTTTCTTGCTGTGAGCACTGACATTGCCCTGCTTCTAACTGCAACACTGCAACCCTTTGGATGTAAGAAGGATTCACAAAAATAGAAATTAATGCCTTTTCTCTTGAAGTCTTTCTTCTTGCATCACCGGCAGCTAAAAAGAATATTTAACTCATCTGAAAAACAAAGATTGCACAGATCTTTGCAATGTTGTTATGTTTTTAGGATAGTTTTTAGAATAGTATAGTACCCACCCCATTCTTGCCCTTTGTGGTTTATGTTGCTGTAGCCACTTATTCCTTTTCCATCCTATCTCTTCAGAATTGTGACTTGTAGGGCAAATTCCTCCACACTTCTGCAGTGAATGTGCCAGACCTCATCTAGATCAGTGCTACTCTCTCTATCACACATGCATGTACCTGAAGAGTTAAATATGGAAATATTTTCAGTTTGGTGGGCCTGCTGACAAGAAAGCATTCCCTGGAGCATATAAAACCACCTTACAGGTAAATGAGCAGCTGACTGAACCTCACAATTTCTGTTCCTCACAATTTATTTATGCTTTGATGCTGGCAGTGCAGTAGTTCAAGGTTCTGCAGTATCAGGCCTGCTTGTGGTGGTTCTTCATCTACTGCTCTTACACATATAATTTGTGTTTTCCATTAGAGATGCCGAGTGCAGTTGCCTTTCTCTAACAAAAAGTCTCGCCAAGGCGAATCATTGGCCCCCTTATCTCCCTACAATTGAATGTTCCATTACGGAGTGATAATTTTTACCTATTCATTTTTAAGCCAATCAGTGTGCAATACACCATTGTGCAGCTTCTTTTGGCTGTTCTTTGATTAAGTCCCTGCCTACATTACAGGCATGTGAGAAAATAAAACCTCAGTACAACAGGTGGATAATGTGTACAATTGCATAAAAATAAATAATAGAAGGAGAGAAGAAAAGGGTTAAGTGAGGGCCTGTCAGTTTTTACTAGGGTGACTCTTGAAACAGCTTAGAGGACTGAGGGTGTGCAGAGCACCTGCTGCCAGCAGCAAGTGCTGCAGGGGACATCTGCATTGGGGGTAGAAAATTATTTAGAAGAACAGAAAGCAAAGCAGTTCTTGTGTTCAGGGATAGGCTCTGAAGCAGACGAGAAAAAACCATAGTGAGATCTGAAACCAGCACTCATCCTGAGAAACCTCACTCTGACCAGTTTCCTAGGTTTCACAAAACTGTTTTGCTTAGGAGTTATTCCAGGTAAAAGGGGATGCACTTGGTAAATCAGCATCTTTGAGTTCCCAGAATACACACTTACTGTTGAAGAAAAGAACTGGCCTTAAAATCAGTGTGATCCAGTAATCTCTTAAGACCTTGACAGCTGCCTGAAGGCAGCATTAGCACTGTCTAGGGAAATAATTGGAGAAATGTGGGGAGGCTTAGAGGAAACTGTATCTTACAAAAAGGGGCAGTTTACAGGGAAATCAGTTTTAATGTAAGTTTCACAGAAATTTCACAGAATATTCTCATCTGGAAGGGACCCACAAGGATCATCAAGTCAAATTCTTTGTACATGGTCCACATCCAGGGATTGAACACACAACCTGAGCTAATCTCTGGGCAGATCCTGCTGCACCAAGTGGAAAGTATTTTCAATCCTATTTTCAAAATTCAAGTGACAAGTAGCCTTGGAAAGAAAAGAAAGAAGCCTGTATTTTCCAGCTCTACTGAGCACTTGCTTGACAATCATGAAGTCATGTCCTAGACCAGAAGCAAAGAGGCACCCATGGGATAATACAACACCCAACTTGAAATATTCTGATTCCAGACAGCATCTTAGGCCCATTGCATAGGACTGAGGAAGCTCTCCAGCACAATCCATTGCAAATAGCAGTTGCAGAGTTCTTGAATGAATGAGAGGAGAAAGGTGACACTACATCTGTATATACTATTAGTTATACAGCCATTATAATATAGTGCTGCTTTTAAAAGGATGTTGGGAAACCTGGAAGATTCGGCAGTGGCAAGAATGATTCATGGTATGGAAAAACCTGATTTTTAAAGAGCAGTAATAGAAGTTCATTCCATTAAGTTTAACAAATATAAGGTTAAAGATGACTTAGATTTTTGCTATAATTACCCAAGCAAAGACTGATTACCTAGTATTTCAGCAGTTTCTGGTTTTGCTGTCATTGTACAAAACACTGCATTGCAAGCCTGAACTCTGCTCCTCAAGAGGTACAGAGAATTCTGACTAAACTTGGTGCTGTAGAAAAGGCTGACCTTGAGTGTATTTGTTAGAACATTTTTTGGCACTCTGGGTAATGGGAGAGACATAATACTGACTTTGGAAACTTCACAGATTTTTTTTAAAGGAATCCAGGACTAATATGCCTCAAGGACTGTCTGCTAACAAATGAGAAAGACACATCTTCAATTGCTTTCGACATCAGTTCTGAAGGTGCCAAATTTGGTGAGCAGACCCTTTCAGAAGAGAGCTGTTGCCACATTGTGTGATATGAATGCATAGTAGACTAAAGGCCCCTTTGCTGACTTTGAAAACACAGTCTGGAAGGTCAATTTTCTAGTTATAGAGATATTTTCATCTGAAAAATCTCAGGATAAGCTTGCTTCCCTAGAGCTGTTGCTAGCAGGAAGTAGCATTATGGGTTCTACTGCCTGAGTAGTAGTCAGTGCCTTGTGTTTACTCCCCTGCCATGCTAGTCAAACAGATTGAGTAGCTGGAGATTTTTCCTTCTTAAGAAATTATACAAAGACATTCTACCATAACCCTCCAACAGCAACTACTTTGGTCTGAAACTCTTAGGAAACAGAAAATCTCAAAGTTCAGTTAATCTGCCTGTTTAATGTACGGGATGCAAGTTCAGCAGAACAATTCATTGTGATGTGAAAAAATGTTCCAGGTGCTTCTGAGTACAGTGCAAGATCCCTTGCTGTACCAGGCTTAACATTATAGGATATGGTTTCCCATTCCTGCAGTGATGTGCTGTTCAGGGTACATGGGCATTATTCTGTATAACCGTTAAGGAAGGGCTGGAGATCCCACAACAAAAAATGTCCATTATTAAAGGGAAATTACCGGGCAATTATGTTACCTTCAACTAGCTGGAAAGCTTTGGTTGGCTTGAAATAGCATTTCTCCCACAACCAGCAGCTTTCCTAGGCTTTTCAGCGCTCACCACCCTGTTGTTGCTTACCCTCCCACCCACCCAGTGGTTACTCCAGTAAAATATCAGAAAGCCTACGCTGATATTTTTTTTAAACCATGGAAGCTATGGACTGCAGAACTAGCTGCAGCAGAGGTCCAGGCATGACTATAACTGTCACATTTCACAGCACAGCAAAGCATTCCTAGCAATGGCCATGCATTCTCCTGTAGAAAAAGGGGCTGGAAGTGGAGAGCAAGAACTGCCACACTGGTGTTGACTAAACGTATGCTGTCCATATGTTGGATGCATCAGCTAGGTGGGGCCTAGGCAAAGCTATGATAGTTCCAGCTTCCTTTTTGTGGCATCCAGCATGGGCACAGTGAGAAAGTATCATGGGTGCTAAATTAAAGAAGAGGATAAACAAAGATGTAAGCAACCATTCAAGGGTGAAGCCATTTCGGAAGTGATGGTGGTAATTCAAGAAATCTTTAGCAATGGCTTCAGGCTTCACTTCCCAGACCTTTATTCTTCTAAGCAAAGTTTATTCTTTCACATGATGGACTCTGTTAACCATATACACAAAAAGTTCTTGTATAACTAACCTGAACCTTCGACTTTAAATACTCTGCAAAGTCCCTTACAAGTCCCCTTTCTCTTGAGGCAGAAGATACACTATACTCCACAATGGAGCAAAACAACAACAGTGTAGAAGATTTTGCCTTGAATGTCTTTTCTGTCACGCCTTGTCAGCCAAACAGATCTGATGCCCAGGTGTCAGATGGGGATAAAGCTGGCACCACTCTGCTCTTTTCAGGTGTGTTTTTGGGACTGGTGGGGATCACTTTCACCGTGATGGGATGGATAAAATACGACGGCATTACTCACCTGGAATGGACTCAGTTACTTGGGCCTATTCTGCTATCTGTTGGGGTGACTTTTATTCTGATTGCTGTTTGTAAATTTAATATGCTTACATGCAAACCCTGTAAAGAAAGAGAAGAAAATACATCAGACCTCGACCAGACTGCAAGCGGACAGTCCTTTGTCTTCACCGGCATTAACCAGCCTATAACTTTCCATGGTGCCACAGTGGTACAGTACATCCCTCCACCGTACCCATCCCAGGAGGGCATTGCTGTGAGTCCCAGCTGCCTTCACCCAGTGCTCACCTGCTGCAGTGCTGTTCCCTCCAGTGCCTCTCTGGTTCCCACCCCAGGCTCTCCTCACTTCTGCCCTGCTTACCCCCTGGATAACCTGGCTTTTACTGGAGATGAGAACTTCACTACTTACCCTGCAGAGAACACCAGGAATCACAGGTACATCTTCTGAAATGCCTTAGTGTGTTTGGACACAGGTTTCTGAGTATTTTAAATGCTATGTGTGGTTTCATAGGAAACAACAGCTAGTCCAGGGTATTTTCCTTCCTCAGAACTTTTTTTTGTCTTTTTTAGGAATTCTTCTCAAGTAAAGAGTAAGGAGGCATACTTTTCCTGGAAAACGTTTTTATCCATTTTAATTTCACTTAAAAACGCCTTTCAATTTTCAGTCTACTAAATCTCTTTCTATTTTTGAAGATGTTAATATATATGCTCCTGTCTGTGCCATTTTTTTTTATACTTATCTTACCATCTTTAGATTATTCTACGTATAGCCAGAGGCTTCCAATGAAACATAATCACAACTGATGAGTAAGCACACAAAGAGCATTTCTGCAACAATGCAAGAATCAGTCTGGTACCAGACGCTCTCCCTCCTGAATGTGCTCCTCTCCTAGTGTAGAAACCTTTCAGGTCTTACTCTTTTAGTAATTTTGAGGCATAAACAAGATTGCAGGTATTACACAGCAGTATGAAAATGCTTAAACTATACACAAAAGAAATTTATCTAGTTCTTTCCTCTAAGGAAAAATATTCTGATTACTGGAGTTACTTCAGAATCATATTCTTCCTAAAACACAAGTCACTTTCAGTTCATTTGTCAAAACCTGTTTGAAAAACTGCTGACTGCCTCATTGTCCTCAGCAACATAGATGATAGGCATATTCAGGATGAAGACAAAGGTCATCTCCTGACACTTTCATACTTCACAAAAAAGCACCAGAGCAAACAGCTAAATCTCAGTAAAACTTCATCTCATACCATTTTCTCAAGAAGCTGGGAAGTACTTCACCCAGATAAGACTGTTAGGATAAAGCACTGAGGTTACGTGTATGTTTCGTGTTTGGTAAATTCCTTTTACATCTGTTCCTCTTCGTATTTCCAGGTCAGAAGACAGTTCTGATGAACCAGAAGAATCGGGGGAAGACTATGCCTGTAATAACTTGTCACCTCCACGTTATGAGGAAATATACCCACTGTCTTCATGAAATCATCATGGACAACCAGTGACAATTAACTACGAGATGCCTGCATGAATCCCAAAAAATCTTTTATTTAAGTACGTGTGTGATAAGCCAAGTGTGAGCAAAATGTTGGTACTCATACACAATTCAGTATCACTGAAGATATTTAACCAATACCTCTGTCAATAATTTTTAGCCCTTTGTAGTGCAGTTCAGAGCTAATAACTATTTAATAGCAAAAATATTAATAGCAAAGCTATTGAACTCAAGGAACTAAATCCTTATTACGACTCCCCAACAAGAAGCTTGATTTTCAGACTTGCTGAAACCAGTGTGAACTGTGAATGCACAGGATTATTTGTGGAAGATCATGATTACTCCTGGACATTCAGCATCATTGGAAAACACTTGATTTATTCTTGGTATGTTTTCACTCTTGATTGCTTAGGAAACTTCAAAAGTGATCAAGTGTCTGATCCATGAAAGTGCATATTCTATCTTAATTCTGACTGATTCTTTAGACTAGCTTACTCATTAATAAGTCCAGTCTACAGGTTAGACTCTGTTTTTATCTGCACAGTGCTATCCTGTGGCACAACCCTGTCCTGTAGGCATTTTTGGAGCGCCTTGCTTGAACCAGAGCATCTCAAAACAGAGAAAACACAAACAGTGACCTCTGCCCACTTTTTCACAGATCTCTAAGTGATTCTGTGTGCATCAAATTCCGTTCCCTTCCCCACCTGCTGGGATGCAAAGAACTGTCTCCCACCCGGAGCCCTAATAATAACTACTAGGTTAATGTCTCTAAAGAAAATGGCACCTTTCTGAAGCCTTGGTAGGTCTGTGTGGTCCTACCACGTTTAAGGACTTTGACAGTCACAGCCTCTACCTGCTGCACCCTCACCCTGTGTGAGAGCATGAGGTTTAGGCACACAACTCAGTCTGTAGTTTCTGCAGAGCATCCAGGCAACTGTGGGCTGCAGTGAACATTCCTGTTCAAGTTCAGCTTTCAATATTAACATGGTTGTAGGCATTGTATTATTACCTCACTCGGTTAGAGCATGATGCTCATGAACACCAGGGTGGTGGGTTTGATCCCTGCATGGGTGTTTCACTCATGTGTTGGACTTGATGATCCTTGTAGGTCCCTTCCAACTTAGAATATTCTGTGATTCTGTGAAATGTATTTACAATTGTATCTAACAAAGAATGAGATGTATAAGCTCTGAAGTCTTGCAATCCAGAATGAAGATCCAAAAAAGCTTTGCTCAGGAACTGTTTAAACCCCAGACAAATGAGATTGCTTTGAGTCTCTATGCCTTTATTTTGCATTTCCACATTCTGCGCCTAGAAGTGCCCTGTCAGAACTGGACAAGCCAGTATTTCCCTATGCAGGATCCCATCAGGTTTGCCTGTGTCCCTCAAAGGGGTCAAACCAAAAGCTGTTCTCAACCCTCACCTGCTGGAGTGGTCACCACACAAAATGTTCTAGAGGGGAATGGTCACCATCCACAGCAATGAAGTGGTGCACTGCTCTTGTTCCTGTGGGTCAGTTTCTAAGCCTGGCATAACACAACTAAAAGCAGGTGTCCATTATGGAATGCATTAGCTTTCACTTACTTGTGAACACAGCTGTCTCAGCTCTTGCCAGATTTCATCCATCTGTGATTGATCTCATTCCTAAGGGCTGGAGAAACTTGTCACTTGAGCATGGAGAGTTGCATACCAATGTGATGTATCTGACAGCTGGAAGTCATGGACTTTCCATGCAGCCTCCCTAGCAATCAGTAGCTCTGGAGGCAGAAGTGCATTCAGAACATTTTCCTGTTTCATGGAGTTGCAGGTGCACACGGATCTCCCTGTCCTGTATACTTAGAGGTTGCCAAGGAATAAAACATTTTTGGAGGAACACAAGGCAACCACTGTGCTCCACAATGATGGACAAGACACTAACAGAAGTCATATTTGGAACACAAACTGACTCAAAGCTGGATTAGCAACTGAAGCAGCAGCTACCAGAGAGTGACTACAAACTATGTATGGGGGTCTTCTCATTAGAGAAAAATGGGGCATGCTGATTTTCAGCAGCAATGGCCTGGTGTTAGCAGGTAGACACATGTAGTTGGAGAAAGGGAGACACGCTGTTTTCAGCGTGATCTCTGTGGGATTGAGGGGGAGAATAGAAGATCTAAAAATAAATGCAAGTTTCTCCTGTGGAAGTATCTTGCTCCTCTTCCAGAATTTACATGGAGGTAACCAATCCTCCCTCCACAGCAGGAAACTGAAAGGTCTAAAATCCCCAGTTAATTCCACATGGACAGATCCCTGCACTTAGCACGCAGCTCTGCTTACTCCAGCAAGCACTGCAGTAGCACAGAGGTCAGGCTTGATGGATCCAGTTGCAGGACTAGGGTCAAAATTTCTACCCGGTCACCCTCCCCCACAACAGGAAAATTCCTTCAGTCAGAAACCACAGACTTTTCCTGCTGCTTTTTCCCTTCTCACACACACACATACATGGCATAAACATGTTTCACGGGGTAATCATATCCTTATTTTTATCACATCAAATCATATTGTCAGAGTAAATGAAAAAATCCAGAAGGCTGCACTGTGGGCTCCATAATTATTTTAAAGTTTACTTCTGTAGACAGTAAATTCATTGGAAGAGCCTTTCTTTTCAAAAAGATGACTGAATTTTGAATTTAAATAGCTACATATTAAAATGACCTTGAACCATCAGGTGAGTTCTGCCTGAATTCTGTGGGAGTCTCATAATGCTGAACAGATATTTGAGAAGCTCCAGCCAGATGAATTTCCTTACTGTACTAATTGCTGATTATTGTTCAAAAGAATAGAGAAAAATTCTATGTAGTTTTCATCCTCCTTCTTCCACCTTCTAGTTTCAGCCTTTTTTCTAACTTTTTTTTTTATCTCTTAGGGTGGGTTTTTTGTTTGCTGAGGAAATCTGTTGGTTTGGTTTGGTTTGGTTGTGGGGTTTTTTTTAGTGTGGGGTATTGTTTATTTGTTTGTTTGTTTGTTTTACTGTGATATAACCCCCACAGGAATTCTCTACTCAACATTACAAATTCCTTCTGCTCTATGGTGAGTGAAAGAACAAACCTGTTTGGCAAGGTCTTTAACCGAGGTGAACTGTCACAGCCCTTCTAGATTATAATGATTTAGCTCGACAGAACTAAATTGTACTTAGCTGGAAGATTGTATTTGAGATTTTGGCCAATTCAGTTTTCATTTAAAACTTTTCAAGAAAAATTAATTTCTCCCACATTTCTTGCCATGCTGCTGCAGATATGTTGAATGGTGTTTTTTTTTTATAGTTAAAGTTGCCTTGCCTCTAGTCATAGTGACAGAATGTTGTATGTGAGTTTTCAACTGTGTAACCCTGCATGGGTTCTTGGGATTTTTCCTAGTATGGCTCTGTTTATAAGATTTTGACCACAAGCTGGTTAACATATGAAATCGGTCAAGACATGTCCATTGATATGAAGCTGAGCATGATCTGTTCATTGCAGTAAAAGCCCTGCATAGGGCTGCTCTGAGATCAAAAAGCCATATCCAGACATTAAGTGCCAGATGCCAAACGGAGCTGCAGGGTGTGAATCACTTCTCAGATAAAATCTAAATCCAAAGTCTGATTTTTAACACCGGCACTGTGCAAGGCAACATGAGAACACACGAGGCACCGTTCGGTTTGCTTCGCTCTGGCAGCACCTTCTCACAGCAGCCAAATCCCACCGGCGGTACCTGTGCCTGGCACCGGTGCTCCCGAGCCAATGATGCTCACCTGCACTCGCGTACTCTAGTGCAGAGCCCGCGCTGGCGGGCGTGCTGAAATCCTTTGAAGAGATAATTTTAATCTGAATTGGGATTTAGGAAATCTAGGTCTCGGGGGGAAAAAAAAACCAAACAAACGAAAAAAACCCCACCCAAAACC
>VWZG01003260.1:51735-62007 GCA_013396735.1 Grallaria varia | reverse complement strand
AAAATTAGACAAAGGAGTAGAAGACTCCAACATATCTTCTCAAGCTACTGATTAAGTCAAGAGGATTTTCCTCCCTGCAGAACAGTCAGGTCATGAGGAGACACTGGTAAGTTGATTGGTGCTCTTCAGACAAATATTGGCAGGTGTCAGTATTGCACAGCATTTCCACACCCTATTGTGGAAGGGTAGGGTGTGTCCCAATGACAGAAGGAAAAGCTGCATATCAAATAAGATAGTGAATGAATCATTCAGGTGTCATGGCAGAATATGTAAATTATCTCTCAGGAAAAACAGAACAGTGCACAGGAAAAACAAAACCAATAACAACAACAAAAAAAATCTGTACTCATTCTCCTTGCACAGCCTTTTCTGGGGAGTTCAAAAAATTGTAGATGTCCTATGACAGTGGAAGAAACGGGATTTTCTGACTCTGTCCACTACTAAGTGGACTTTGAAACCCAAGTGAAAGAAAGGTAAAACACACTAATAAAACATAAGCTGTTATGTCAGATGCTCAGAGGTGATTGGTATTTTTAAAAAGCAACAGGGATAAACAATAAATGATTTGTTCAATTTATTGCTGTGGGCTAGGATCCTGCGAGTGCTGAAAGATAACAAGCCACTTTGCATTTACAACAGAAATGAAATAAGGAAGACAATTCTCCATGCTTCAGAGGTCATAAAAATAAAGGAAACCATTCATCAGTGCAAAGTTACCTGCATGTAACTATGTGCAAATCAGGATTTGTGGCAATTAAGCCTCTAGCTTGTTGCATGCAAAGAGCTGCGCAGTTGGTTTCACTGGGACTGCAGTGATTCATTCATGTGAGCCTTGTTCTTGGCATAGCAAAACCACACGAAATATGCATTGCATATTCCTTTTGGCACCTATCATGTCTTTAATCTGCAGTTTCAGGTGGCTGATGAATAGCAGACAGGATTACTGCAGCATTTATTTAATTTATTAGTGTCCTTAGGTCTTACTCAGAGTGTACAGAGAATAAAAAAGAATAAGTGCCAGAAATGAATGAGTGATTTGATATTCATTATTAACTTCTGCTTGAATTTCTCTAAATTCTCCTCAGGTTTCCAATACATTCTGTAACTCTATACATTCCTCAGAGAAGTCTACCACAGATCACACCACAAGGAGTGTGCAATTTCTGCCGTCACGACTCTTTACTAAAAGTTCTTTAAGAAAGGCACCTCTCTCTCCCTGCACCAAAACCAAAGATGTTAGGTCTTCCTCAACCAATGCCAACACTCAAGAGACAACATGAGGAGAGAATCATTTAATGGGACAAGATTCCAGTTCATCAGAGACGGCCAATGCTATGTACTGACCCTAGGACAAAACTGAGAGTCCCTGCCAATTATAAACCATAGGCATGAAGCTTTTTGATGGAGAAATAGATTGAAATGTGTGATGTTCAGGAGGAGTGTCAAAACAGGAGATTCAGGAGAAATCTAATCCTGAAGTAAACAGTGCAAAGATAATTATAGCAATGTGAGCTTGCTTGGGGGGAAAAAATCATATTCTCACCCAATAAAATCATAAGACTGCAACACCAAAATGAATGAAAGCTGACACAAACTAGGAACAACACCAGTCTATTTGGGATGAAATCCTTAATTCAGCCTAAAGTGTAGAGGTTTCCTCTGCAGTGTCTATGCACATAAGAGGAGGGCTAAGAGGAGGGCCTAAGCAGCTACAAGATGGGAGCACAGTGCTGTGCAGAATGGGCTAAAAAAGAATGTTAGGAACAGGGAAACTCCTGAAATCCCATCTGACTTTCTGCTGTTTAAGCAGATGGATATATCTGTAGAAAACTGTCTTCACCTACTTAAACAGTATGGCCCAGTACCACTTTGGATCATATTGTTCATACTGAGCAGAGGTTTGGTTTAGGTAAAGGAAATGTAACCATNAAAAAAAAAAAAAAAGGTGGATTGCAGCATTTTCTCTGGAAGTAGGAAGGATGCCTTCATTTCCTGGAAATCATGGGTGTTCTGAGGCTTTGAGTCTTCTTGTGAGAACTAGAAAAAACCCAAAGCTCTAGATTAGAAGTATTAGCAGACAGGAAGCAGGTACCAGAAACATAACTGAATGCCTGAAAACCAAAGATCTTGAACTGTACCCCCCTTGCACTGACAGTACAGCTCAGCTTAAGATGGCTGATGACTCAGATATTCTGATGACAAATAGGAAACATAGATTTAATTTAAAATTTTTCAGCCTCTGAGACTGGGAAGGACATTGAACCCAGGTGTCTCACTTCTGTCACAGTGTTATAGTGTTATATAAGTAATGGGCTCCATCATTTAGTCCCATCTTTCAAGCTGGTGTCTGGCAGCACATTTCATCCAAAATAAATTATGTCCAAAGCCAGATCTTCCTGGTGTCTTCTAGATGAGCTTAAAATTCCCAGGTTCACAGAGGTCACATAGAAAAGGGAGAAAAATGGCAAAATTTATATTAATATTTCAGTTTGGAACCAGAGTCTCAGGATCCATGTTGTATTCATCAGCCCTCGTGGAGGAAAGGGCAAAAGAGAAAGACTGGGTAGTAACCTTTAGCAAAACTGCACAATGGTGCCCTTGAAAACTGCAAGTCCTCCTATACATCCAGTGAAGCCTGGTATTGACTGGGGCACCCAGGTTTCTGGATTTTGAACAGACTTGTGTGAGAGTGATGATCTTAGGGTTTAGAGTAAAATGATTTAGAGTAGGTACTGTAAATGTAAATATCTAAGCATGTTATGCAGCAGGGATTTTGTGGGACCCAGTAGGTAATCAATTATTTCTCAGCCCTCTCTAAATAACTGTATATTTCATTCTATCCTACCCTAAGAGAGTGCATAAAATTTCCAATGTTACAGAGCAGGACAATGATGGCAAGAGCGCTCTGAGCATTAGATTGTATTGTTTCCTCTTTCCAAAAGGTGAAGTATGGTACAGAAGAGTATTGTATGTACTACTTCTGAGCTAGAAGAAAAACAGTCTTGGCTAAATAGTCTCCTTAGAAAGACCCAAGATAAAATGCTCACAGAATTGATTTTTTTTTTCTTCTAGCTAAGACAGCAAGATTGAGCCTTAAAGTATCTTTGTTAAAATAGTTAATAGATTATTGTCCAAAATAAACATATTTCAGTAAGTGCAAGGCTGTTTTTTCCTCCCTCTTTCCGTCTTTTGTTCAACTTCAACTCAGCTATTTATGATTCATTTCATGAGCCACTAGGTTTTCTCTGAAGGCACTAAAACGGGCCAGAGCTATCAAACAGTTTTAGAGACTAGTGCCAACAAGGAACTGTTTTCCTCCATGCTATAAAACAGGCACTGTCAATAGACTACAACCGGCAATAAACTATTAAAAAAGGAATTTATGATGGCTACTTATTATCCTCCTGAAATAATGTTGTTACAAGGCTGCCCTTTTTCAGTCCTCCACACAGATCACATGGCAAATGTCTAACAAAGGGAAAGGCCCAGATTTGCAGGGACTGTCTGCAAATAGCCCAAGAATTGCCCCATATTACATGGGCACACACACCTCATCAGGGTTTCAAAGCAGCAGAGAAATGGTCCCACATTGGACTTGGGCTTGTTACACATGAGTGTTTGATTTAAGGTGGGACCTTAACTAACATGTATAGAACATATTGAATTGTTTTAACAGCTAAATATCAAATTATGAAGGAATGTCTATTATTGTTTAGTGAGGAATTGGTGAACCACAGGGATAAAATAAGAAATGGCACAAGCCTCAAGTGGAATCAGATCTGACTCTTTTTTTAGATTTTGAAAAAACTCCCAGCTCTAGCTTTTCCCCTTTCTTCTCCAACCCCATAGCAGGCTTTCTTCTTTGCTCAAGTGCCTGCCTCTGTTAGGCTGTTATTTGACTATGATACAGATCTGTAATAGATATAAACTGTGGTGTACCACTTGTGTTAATAGAGCAATCCTATCTTACTGCAATTAATGAAATGTTGCCTTCATCTAAGATGAAAATAATTTAGAATGAAAGGGAAAATTATGCAGTTCAAAATCCATTTGGATTACATCCATTTGGATTGGCTCCTTTTGATCTGGACCTTCATCCAGTGTACCGCTTGAATCTTCAGTATGTCAGAGATGGAGGCTGTGGTTCAGGCTGAATGCACCACCCTGGAGGGATGTCTCCTAATAAAAAGCATCTCTCAGGAATGATGGAGAGGATTCTAAAGATGTGTAGGAAGAAGAAGGCTGTGGTTTGAAAAGTTTCAGAGAAAAGGAACTTTAGGGTCTAGAGAAGGGAGAGGTAGGTTGGGCTGAGGTGTGGAGAAATGGGATGGAAGGGGATAGCCACTGAGATTTGGGTTTAAAAAACCCCAACCCAATCAAAAAACAAAAGCCCCAAAACAACTACACAAATACATGCACAGCATTAAGCTTTCTTAATGTTCTGATCACTTGCAGCAGTGCTATCAAGGAGGGTTCTCCCCTTGCCCATGTCTCTATAAACAAGGAGTAGTCTCCTAATATCCTGTTCCCCAAACAGTGCACCAGGAGAAGAACAATGTAATTTGCTAGCAGATATTAGCCAGAGAACACAGCACTTATTCTTCGCATAAGACTACTCCAGAGTTTTTAAATCCACTTTTGTTAATTTTATAAATTCCAAACAAAGAATGTACACCACAGAAAATCGTGAAATAACATGTATAGAAACCTCAGACAAAACCAAAACATTTTGCTACAAAAGAAATTTTATGAATAGTGTCTGTATGCTAAAAGCACTGGTGTGTACGAGTCAAACCGCTGCCGAGACTGTAGCTGAGTTTACAATGCCTCCACTTACTATTTCTCAGCGAAAGGAACAGTCCTGCCTGTGACTATCTCTTGCTGGTTTCTTGACTTCACAACTCAGTTGTGTCGACTATATCTCTACAGTGAGAGGAGCAACAATTACAGTACCGAGCCCATGAGAAGACATTAAATCCCACAAAACCACTGAAACTAGAATTTTCTGACTTACTGCTTAGTAATAATAACAACAACAAAAGACATCAGCCGCCTTTTATTTCTACAGTACCTTCTGCCCCTATGACACTCCCACGGTCCCCAAGCACCCACCCAGAGGGTCGGGGCGTGGAGGGGGAGTCCAGCCTGAGGCTGGCCGCACAGCAAAACCGCCCCTTCCCTGGGACTCCCTGCAGTGAAATACGCTCGTTAATCATGATTTGGCTCTTTTTAGCAGCGTAAGAATGGTCTAAAGTGAAACCATCACTTTTCATTTAGCCCAGAGAGGACCACAGGAAAAAAAAACTAAATCTTTAAAACCAATGGTATGGCAGCATTTTTTAAGCAAAGGACTTCGGAGGCAAGGAAAAAAAAAAGAAAAAAAGAAAAGTGTTTAAGTGTGCACGAACAGAGAGAACCATTTAATTAAAAGCATGAAAGAGAACTAAAGACTACATTCATGCCTGCTTTTCGGTAACATATGCCTATCCTATAATTGCCTGTAAATAGCCACTGCAAAAGCAACTCAGATTAGTGGGTTTCTGGGTGAGGGATGGAAACTCTGACGAGTTCAGCTGTCGAAAGCTAACATGAACTAGTGCTGTACTGGGGGGGAGTGCGGTGGGGACGGAATGAGGAAGGGAAATTAAAAAGGAAAAGGAAAAAAAAAAAAGCTAAACCTATAGAAACTCTGGCTTCAGGGATATTTTTCTAATTATCACCTTGGCAAGATACAGTTCCATACTTCCAAAACCAAGCTCTCCCTCACAACCAGGGATTTTGCACTCTCACAAATGTTTGCCACTTCCGTCCCTTCCTCTCTCTCTCTCCCTCCCTCTCTTGACCTTTCCACGGGTTTGTACAAATCACCCACAAAAGTGCCCCCGGGTGTCGCTTCGCGCTGCTCGGAGCCGCCGAGCGAGCGGGGCTGTTCCGGGGGTTCCCGCTCCCACCTCACGGCCACGGCCCTCTGGGGTAAAGGCAGCAAAAGACACTCTTCTGGATCTCCCTATATCCTCCACACAGGCTTGAAACACCTTTTTCCCTGTTGAGGGGTAGCCCCCTGTTAAGAGCCTCGGTAAGACGCCTCCCGTTTTAGGACAGGGCCGCAGAGCGGTGCGTGGGCAGAAGGGCGAGGGTCGGAGGAGGACAAAAAGCAGGACTGTGCCCATGGGAACTCCTGCGGGTCCCCTCACAAGCCCGCTGCCCCCAGAGAGAACCCGGCCGAAGCCCTGCAGCGGCGAGGTCCTCTCCAGCATCCACTGCCCGATCCCGGGTAGAGGCTGGGGATGGCCGAGCTCCTCGCTGGAGAGCGCCGGGATGAGGGATCCCTTCCCCGGCCGCCACTGGCATCGGTGCCCCCGCAGGGGCTGGGGGAGCCGCCCGTACCGGCGGCGTTGAAGGTGCGAGCGGATCCGTGGGGGGAGCGACCGCAGAGAGCTCTGTGCGCCCCTCGGGAGGGTGGGGGGCTGCGAAGGGTCTGCGAAGGGTCTGCGTCCTGATTTCTCAGCCGTTTTGTTAGTAATAACACTTTAACGCTTAGGTTACCGTACCCTCGTCCTTCGCAGTATCGCTGCGGCGGGCTGATTTTTTGAACAGACCGAACCGGGTGGTGGGGATTTACACCGAATAGTGCGTAATGCCCACCCTGATGTATTAAAACAATCCAGGTTACGTGGTTAAATCGACAACTTGTTTCAGGCACAAATAATAGCACATGAAGCTGTCACAATTTTCACTCTCTTCCCCGACTTGCGTACGCGCGATTGCCGTGGGACAACGCCGGATGCCTGGGAAAAGATTTGTTCCTGAAAATTCACCGTCCGCACTTTCCCCTCGACCGCCGCCGGCCGCTTGTGAGCACCCGAGAAGGGAGAGTGCGGCACCGCCACCGCCGGCACCGCGTCGGCTCCCACCCGCTGCTCGGCGGCACTGCCCGAGCCGGGGAAGCCGCCTTCTCGGTGCGAGCTTTCCCCGACCCTTGAAAGAATCGCCAGGGCTCCTCAGCTGCTCCTGCGGCACCGGGCAGACCGGAGAGTGGCGAGGCAGGAAGACCCCCTCTTCGCCATTTGACTGCGAAAATTCGATTTTGACTAAGTGTGTGTTTCTGGGAGAGAGAGTTTTCCGTTACCTGTTAACTGGGATCACGTATATAGGGGAAGCTTTCGATATAATGTTGTTTTCTCTCACTGTAAATCCCACATGTTACAGCCAAATTCTTACCATCTGGGAGGGCCGGAATAGTAAAACCCAGCAAATCTGTTTCATCGTAAATCAAGTTTATGAACTGTAGTACAAGGTATATAACTCTGGAAGCTGCGCTTTTCAGTGGTAAATGGTTGTTGGAATATTCGACTGTGGCATTGTCAAACTCCCTTTTCCACCTAAATCTTGACACAAGATAATTCTTACATCTATAGATGTCTCTTGCTTAATTTGAAAGAAATCCACCTAGCACAAATCGCATTAAACAAACAGAAAAGTAAACCTCGAAGTGCAGCATTTAAAATAAACCCCCCCGGCGCAGATGCAGCACACAGCCTACGGTTCTGATCCGCATATCTATAATCAGATGTCTACAAGTGCCTGGCCGCAGCAGGCTGTCACGCAGTGGTAGTCAAAGAATAATTGACCTTATTTTAAAGGAAATGTAAAGTTACCGTTCAAATTTCGTTTTAAAGGCCACTTTACTCATTATCTATACTTCCAATATGTACTAGATCGGAAATATGCCTGTACAAGACAAATCCCATTCCAATTTACGAGGTACTTCCTCCTCACTTTTAATTTCGTACTGATTTACTCTAGAGCTTTTGAGGAAAAGGGAAGCTGAAGGAAAAAACCCGTGCCTTGGGGACCTCCCATTCGTGCTCGGATGCTTGTTTGCTGTAGACTGAGATGTCTCTTGTGCCTCTTTTTCAAACTTCAGATTACCATCTACGCCGAAGTTCAGTGTTTCCTTGTTTGAGGTTTGCTTCTATACTAGGCAGGAAGGTTGTCCTGGAGTATCTGGAGAAAGGTAGCTTGGCGCATTATTTGCCCTTAGTGTTTTCATACCTTTGCCTATGTTTTGTAGCACCTTGTCAGAACGAACTATGGCGTCTAGCAAGTCACTGACGATTGTTCCCATTATAATCACAAACGTGAATATTGCGAAGACTATCAGTAAAATCTATCGATCCAGCACCAGAGAACACAGCAGTACGGCAACGTAATAGAAGATTTAGTAGACTTCTCTGAGTCCCGGCAGTCAGGGTAAGGTCTCTATCAAGGCTCTTCAGCTTGTCAAAACTTGTCTAACCAGAGGAAGTGAAAGCAAGGAAGAAAAAAATTGGGATTTTGCCTTGTAGCTTTTAAGCTGGGAGACGGGTTAGGGATCGAGTCGAATAGGATTTGCTTGTGCCATGCCGGTGAATCTGCAGTGGGCATTTGGTCTAGGAAATACCGCCGATAAGTTGTCAATTTTCCTCCATAAAAATCACTTGATACTCGTGAGAAAGAGCTGCCAAGACTTTACCCTTGGAGAAAAGAAAAAAAACCCCACACGCTACACACCCACACACTACCGCATATAAATAATAACCTGTTATATGACTGGGACGCCCAGGATTCTCAAAAAGGTGTCTTCGTGCATTGAAAACAATTCAGAGATACTTCAAAACTAATTATTTTTGGGCTTATTAATTACTCTATATTTCTGTCCAGCTGCCTCAAGAAAGTAGAGACCTGTTCCATCTCTCCCTGTGGGACCGGACATGCATTTTGTGTTGTAATGTACTTATTTTAATGTTTCTCCATTCAAACTTCTGCTCATTATTTTTGTGCAACTGAGAAAAAAGAGCAACAACAAAAAAATCATCGCGGGGATGTTCTCGCTAGCATTGCCCATATGGGAGAAATCGCATTTCCCTCCAGAATTTCCTATCCTGACTTTTGTGTGGGGTTGCGGTGTTGCGGTCGTAGGCAAAGGCAGGGCAGAGGCGGAGGCAGCCTGCGCAGCCTGGTGCTGCTCCTGCCTTGGCTCATGAAAGGAGAGCACGGACGTGGGCAACTTACATGATTACTTGTTTTGGAAGTGTGGAAACAGACTGTAATTTTGTACATCCTTAACATTTTTTTTGTATTATTTGTTTGGGTTTTTTTGTATTTTTTTCCTTTGTAAAATATAGACTGTCTGTCTACAAAGACAGATTTAGATTAGCTCCTGTGAATGTGTACAGTCCAGGATAAATGGGAAGAAATCTGTTATCGTTCATAAGTACATCGTAATATTGTAAAATAAGATTGGGAGTTTTAAACCCTTTTATCCACGCTATTCCTCGGTGTATTCTGAAGTCAATCCGCTTCCATATGTTTTGGATTTTACAAGGAGATAACAATTTTATTTATTTACTTATTTTAATTTTTTTTTCCCGGAGGTGACGTCTAGCAATAGTCTGCTCCGCTGGAATTAGATATATTACCGTTTTCTGCTCCTCACTTTTTTCCTCCGTCACCCTTCAGACCAGCTTTGTATGATAATCCGTGTTCTGGTTTAGTCTGTAGTACCACATCACCTAACCTACAGCAGTTCTGAAAACGTATCTCGATTTATGTTCGCAAGCGGTGCTGCCACAACAGTGGTGTTTCTGCTAAAGACCCCGTTTACAAAACACATTCGCAGTGCCTCGTTCTTCTGGAGGAGATATATAGTTTCATTTTCATCTTGACTTCACAGACGAGAGATCACAGCGTTGCTTTACCTCCCCAGTGGAAGAGCAAACCACATTGTCCAACCTCTTAACGCTATCATATGGACCATTAACACACAAATATAATCTCCTGTTTAGAAGTTTATCTGGTCCGATTAGGCAGCAGTGCTGGCTGAGCCGACCCTAATGGGAGCCAGAAGAACACAGAGACAGGACCAGGCGAGAGGCAGAAGGCGACCGGGAAGAGCTTTATTAGATAAATGTATTAATCTGGATCCCAGCTGTATTTGCAGTGTTTTCCAAGATTCCTTTCAGAAATCATTCTTGTCGGATGTGGGTTTCCCTAATTAATCACTCATGCCGTTGTATACATTACAGCTCGAGAGTGTAATTTCAGTCAGTTGTTTTGAAGCGCGTTTCTGTTCCCATCCGACCTGCGTTTGTCGATTAACCGTACATGGAAGGTTGCGCTTGTAGATAGGAGTCCCGGTACCGGCTCCCCGCGGCACCCGAGCGCCATCCCGCAGCCCGCCGCCCCTCGGGGCAGCGCTGACTCCCTCCGCAGCGGGACCCTCCGTCCGCG
>VWZG01003260.1:39258-51115 GCA_013396735.1 Grallaria varia | reverse complement strand
CTGGAGAGCCAGCAGATGAGCATGCCCTAATCCTCCCCAGTCGGTTGATCTCAGTGGGTTTTGCGGGACAAACTGGGCGAGAAGGCTTCATAGCTTTCATCTCGATGTGAGTTTTGAACTGATTGAAACTCATTGCGATGGAAGAATTAACCTCGGAGACCAGGCTTTCAATGGCCCCTGATAAGAGATTATACGTGTTGATGGCAAGCTTTTCTTGGCAAAATGTTTTCAAAGGACTCGGAGTTGTTAAATCAAAGCCCTATTGAATGGCTAGTAGGCCCCTTAGAGCTCTCCCTCCTTCTTCATTCCCCGGTGCTGTGTGTTGGTAATTGTACTGGCAGGGGTGGGAGAAGGAAAACAGAAAATCCTCTCGGAGGTGCACACACATGCGCACAAGGGTGATGAGCAACATCAGACGTAGAACTACAAGGAAGACAGAGGAAAATTTTCTTAATTCCAGAGAGGATAATTCCATAAACAGTCAGGCCAGCGCAAGATTAATCCTTTTCTGCTGCAGTCTCCGTCTCCTGTCATATGTCTGCTCTTTTTTTCCTGTGAGGTTGCAATATCATTCCGAGGACTCATGCTTTCATATTATTTCCTCATTTAATCACTGTCTTACATGTATGAAAAAGAATTAGGAAATAAGAAATCCACAGAAAAGCTGGAAGGTATGAGGATCTTTCAGCCACAAATATGCGTGGGTGTAAGAAAAGCTAGGTAATATTTAAGAACAGTGAAAATGTTGGTGTAATCTTTTTAAAGAGAAGATGCTTATTCTTCTAGTTTGGTTTTCCTCCACCTGCCCAAAATGTATGTCCTGGACCATGAAATTATGCATCTTGGTAAAGACTCACCCTATTTATGAAATCCTGGCTCACATGTTGTTAAATGCTTTCCCTTCCACTATCTCCAGAATGGGGATTTTAAAAAGCCTGCATGGAAAAATGAAAGTTGTCTGCTTCCTCAACTTTAATGACTTAGAGAATCTCTGTTCACTGATGCATTCTGGATTTTACAAATGAATGTATCTTTGTTCAGAGACAGTTCTGGAGTAATGGATATAGTTCTTGATTTACCTGTGGAAGGCTAAGGCCTAACAGAAGAAAATCTTTGAGGAAATAGAGAAGGATATAAGCATTTTCCATCAGAAAGACAATCTACTTCAAGTGAAATGCTAACAAGAGTATAGTACCCACTGCAGAAAACTGTTGAGCTGTAGAAAGAGAAAATATTATCTCTGCATTGGTATCTGCTGACAGGCAAGGAGAGATATTTGGATTGGCCAAACCTTATTTATTTATTATGTAGGACTTTGGGACAGTGTTATTAAAATGATGTGGCAGTTGGATGTTGACAGAAAAAAAACCATTGATATCGAAGACTAGAAACATGAATAAAAGAATTTTAAGAGTGTTGATGACAGTAAAATATTACCTGCTCCAACTTGTCAATCTGCAGTGGTAATGAAGAGGTGGTAGATATAGCAGCAATATGAATATAGACAAACAGTTTGATGGGCAAAATAGCTGGAAATTGCCTTAGAGGGAAGAGATCAGTGTGGCCAGGAGCTGGGTTGCTGTAAATCCAGACCACAACTATGAAGGCATTACGGCTATCCACCCCGACTGATGCTCCAGCTGAAGGCGGAGGCTTAGGTGCAGAGCCATTGGAAGTGTGTGCTGCCTGCTGGTAGTCACACTACTCCCCGACTGTCAGTTTTTAAAATTGATGTTTTATTACATTTTTGGTTTCTCTCCAATAATGTTCCGTTTATTTGAAGTTCTATGTTTAAAATCTTTGCAGGTGAGGGAACATTTTTTGTGTTAGAGGGCTCTGGTGGATACTGGTACACCTTGGCTTCCCAGCTCCTGATTCAACTTCTAGCCAAAGTAACTTACTGAAAACTCCATGACCTTGAACTCAGCCCTTTTTAATGTCTGTAAGTGTTTGCCAGAACACAAACTTGCAATCCTTTTTACCATAAACTATAATTGTTAAAATGCAATGACTAAACTGAAATTGTGCAATTGCACAGGCAGTCCAAGTGCCAGAACAGTAACCTTTACTCTTAAAGTGTCATTAAATTGCCACAAAAATCCCAGTTACTTGGGTTCCATTCAGCTTGTATTGTATCATTGAAGTTTCTTGCTAGCAGATTTTTCAGTGTGAATCTCCATAGTAATGGGAAAATAGGTTTTTAAGTTGAAAATTTGTGGGGGTTTTTTGTTTGTTTATTTGCTTTTTGTCAAACAGTATCTGAACAATGATTTGAATTACAAAATGTACTTTTTGGTATATTCATTTCTTACTATTGACTGGGCCTGTGAGTATTGTGGAGATTCAGGGAATAATAAAAATAATAGACTTAACTTCTTTTGGTTGTTGGAGTGCTCTGCCATGGGATCCTAGAGAGAACATAGTCTGAGCAGAGTCTCAGAGAACTTATATGTTGCACAGGACTTCTTCTTTGGTGGACTGCCTAAATCATCATCATATTGTTGCAAAGCTTGTTAGGAACAATGTACTTGCAGAGTTTATACCCTCCATAGAAACAAGCAACTGGAATATAGATTTCACCACTTACACAGGATGAAAGAAACCTGTAGCAGAGCAGAAATCTGTAAAGGAATAGATAGAATAGAGTGGCTTTACAAATATTTGGCAACTCTGAAGAAACATCTGAGTCTAAAGCTGTTTCATTGCTACTTCAGCAAGTCCCAAGTTGTTAAGAAGTTTGCCACCTAAAATAGAGTGTGTCCAGTTTGTAAAGTTAAAGGACTGGTTTCAGCCTCTAAGACTTTGAAATGTATATACTCAGTGAGAAGCAGCACTTGGATCCAACAAGCCCATGATGGCAACGAGACGTAACAGCCGTACCTTTGTCAGCAGCTGCAGCACACCAGCCACGGTCACAGACTAACACCCCGGGCAAATGCAGCCTTTTTTGCCAAGGGGGAAAGAGCAACAATATGTATACAATAACAAAACTGCTGAGTTTCTTGGTTTCAGAAAAGTGTTTTGGCACAGTAGCTTCCATGGTCTTGATATTTTGGAAGAGTTTTGGCTCTAACAGCCTCTGACCAAGTTTGTGATACAAAAATCAATAACTTTACCATTTATACTTCTTCATACCAGGACTTTCAGTGTCTCAGCTCACAATATCTGGACTCAGAAAATGAGTTCTTGTTCCCTAGAGCAAGGAAGCTGTATTAATATTTCCTATTCAAAAATTTCTCAGACAAACTCCACACACCACAGGATCGCTACTAGTCACATAGATTGACTAACCAACCCAGAAAGAGTGTTGCTATAATTTTTTTCTCTACTCATAGAGATTTGCCACCTTATCACATAGAAAAACGTATATAGTACAGTCCCCTCCACTGCATTACTCTTTGCCATAGCTCAGTAAATGTTTCCTTCTTCAAAACAATAACTAGACCATGTAGAACTAGAGTTCGGTTGTTGCTTAGCGGGAAAGGAGACCTTATGTGGAAGTACTGTGTGGGCCAAAGATAATTTTACTTCTTTGTATCTTGATATAATATTGCAGGATTTGGAAAAAAAGTTGGCCCAAGGAAATCTGCAAGCACTTAAGAGAAGAACAATTCTTTATGTCTTATGAGATCCAAGAGAAAGATTATTCCAGCCTGTAATAGGTGTTAAAAACTGCAGAGAAGAAATTGTGAAGAATGATTATATGCAAATACATCAAGAGAAAGAAATAGTAGCCAGTAGAATTTAATGAATTTAAAAATTCAAAGGCAAGTTAAGGTGCAAAAGAGCAGGCTCATTCATCAGTCAGCAGTTAAGAGACCTTTTGCTGACATGGTGTTAGGTACTTAGTTCATTCTGGCACACTGTCCACAGGTTGTCTTTCTAAGATGCAGAGTAATATGTACAAAATCGGGTATTCTCTACAGAGGAAAAAACTTGGATTAATTTGCTTTTGCTATTGTGTTTTCTATAGCCATATCAGAAGAGAACTTACTTAATGTCCCTTACGTAAAGGTCAGTATATCCATACTATTATTTATATTATTATTTTTACCAATTGTTTCACTTATTATTCCACTGTTGTTCTGGGTTAAATAATACTGTTTTTTAAATAACTAAATACATATTTCATAAAAATAAAATCTCTTCCCCTTTCACACTCTAAAGAATATGCTCATTTCCCAGCACAAAGCTACAGATCTTCCCCAAACCCTGTGTTTTAGGCCAAATGCAATACCGTAGGTTGCCTATACAGGTCCCTCAGACACTCCTGTACATTCAACTGCAGAATTCATTTCAACTCACCGCCTTCCATTCAGTTTCAACTGTCTCAACTGGCCATCCACAAATAGACATAAATGGGATCAGGGACTCATGTTTAAATGATTTATTTAAAGGAATCTTACCTTTATATGAGGTTCTGAATACTTTGTCACTTTGAGGGCCTTAGCTTACTAAGAGGTTCATTCTAACCTGTTCAGTGACTCATAGGGATAAACAGCTTTTTGCTTTCTACGAGTTGATAAGGACTTTCAGTTTTAAAACACCAGGACTGCAGAAAATCTTTTCCCTTTGTTTTTTGGTTGGTTGTTTTTTTTCGGGTTGTTGTGATTTTGGGTTGGTTTTCGTTGTTTGTTTATTTTTAATGGTAATATTTACTGAACTGTTTTTCTGAATTCTGATGTTTAATTTCTGTTCTTATGTTTTGGTAGTACACCTTGCTCTCCTCTTACTCTACATCCTCAAAATACAGCTGCGCAAATTTCCCTGGATGCATGTGAGAGCAGAATGGGAGGGTCATCCAAGCATTAATGACTTCAGAAAGCAGCTGCAGCAAGAGCTGAGTGAGTGTTTGGCTGAATGACAGCAAATGGAGTTGAAGTTCGCAATCTTATGCTGCTGGGTGGGTTAGGTAAAGAAATACCTGTGTGCACTCAAATATCCTGCTGCAGCTTTAAGATCTGGATGATGTCTGCATGAGGCTTTTCATACCCAGAGAAATGAGAACTCAGAAACACAGAAGGAGGTCTTAGACAGCAAACTCTGATTATAACATCACCTGAAAAACCACCAGGAGAGACCTTGGAAACCAATGACTTTATAGGCGAGTGACCAATCTGTGACTCACAAACTGTGCAGTTTGCAAGCAGCAAGAGCAGCTGCTGTGCCTCATTATTTGTGGCTGGTTATGGCCAAATACCCCATGAACTGCAAGACAATAAGCACTGACTATCCTGAAGACACCAGGTTCACCTGGAGGTGTAGCCCTGTATGCAGCCCAGCTATGTTTCTAGTGGAGAAGTAGACCCTCAGCTAGCCTTTGTCATATCTCAGGTGCTCTCTGTTTTCCTCTTTTCAGAACTGTGTTATACATATATTTCATTGCTCAGGCCCTGAATATTCTGGTACACAGCTTATGTCACAGGAGACAGTGCTCACCCCTGCCCTAACGTTCAGAGTTTGGGAGGCTTTGATATAAATACGGCAATCTGAAGTGTCTACAGAAAAGAAGGGATGGATAATATGCCTGACAAATTGACCTGGTGATTTCCTCTGAATCTGAAATGATGGCATTTAATCAAAATCCAACAACAAGCAGCAAAAAGAAAAAGTGTGTTCTCTGTGCTACTTGAGAGTACCAGCTCAGAGTTTCCCCTCTGCTTGTGACCAGTCTCGGAGACAAGTGACAGCCCTCCTAATTAGAGTAAGTGTGGTGCAAAATGTGCTAGATAAAAAAATACTTTATTTTCCCTTTGCACCTCCTTGCTGAAGCCATAACACATGACATACTTTTCTACAGTCGATTTTGGGCAAATCTTTTCAATTGATAATACTTTTCAATGAATAAACAAGTGAGATACTTTTACTTGAAACACTGAATACAGTTAAACCCTTTAGATTTAGATTAATTAAAACCCAAGAATAAGGCCATAGTTGAAAAGCAATACTTGTATACTGGAATTTTAACTACAATGCATATCTATCTTTTATGTGTGTTGTTGCATGGGGTTTGTGTGGCAAGTTTTGGGTAGTGTAGGGGTGGTGATTGCAGGACTGGCTTCCATGAGAAGCTGTCAGAAGCTTCCCGTGGGGGACTGAAATTGTTATTGGCCTAAAGAAACACCAGAGGTAGACGCCCTCAAAGGATCTGTGATCTCAAGGGAATCCCATGATGAGGCAGGCTCCTGGAAGGACCTGTGACCACTGGAGAAAGACGAGATCACAGTGTTTTTTTGGCAGGACTTGTGACCCCGTGGGGGACCCCTGCTAGAGCAGTCTGCTCCTGAGGACTGCACTCTATGGAAGGACCTCTGCTGGAGCAGTGGAAGAGTATGAGGTGTCCTCCTGCAGAGTGGCAGGGACATGTGTTGAACTGACCACAATCTCCGTTTCCTGTCCCTCTGCATTGCTGATGAGAAGGAGGAGAGAATTTGGGAGTGAGGTTGAGCCCAAGAAGAAGGAAAGGGTGAGGAAAGGTTCTTCAAGTTTTAAGTTTATTTCTCATTATTCTACTCTGATTTAATTGTTAATAAACTAATTTTGCCAAGCTGAGTATGGTCTGCTGTGGCAGTAATTCATGAGTGCTCTCTTCCTGTCCTTATCTCAACCCACATTTTGTTATATTCTCTCTCCCCTGTCCAGCTGAGAAGGGGAATGATACAGCGGCTTTGTTGGGCACCTGGTGTCCAGTCAAGATCAATTTCTCAGAGTCATGTTTCATTTACCTCTAGGTGAAAGAACACTTTTACCATTCCTAATAGTTCATGGTCCAGAAGGAAGTGCCCAAATGCATGGATAATGATGTTTCAAGGCTTTGAAATCAAGGTAAATTGAACTAGAGGAACAGTAAAGTAAAATTTATCCTGGTAGACAATAAGTGATTCACACAATTGCCTTATTCTATTAAAATCCTTCTGTCTCTGATTAAGTTTCCAACAAATGTTTTTGTAGAAACATGACCAAGGAACCCTGACACATAGCTAACTGCATCAATAACCTCAAAAAATAATCCATATGATAAATTTTGCTCTTTTATCTCATTCTTGTTTGATTTACATTAGCAGATGTCAGCATCTTAAATGCAGTCGGAGCATGTATTCTGAAATAATTGTTGAACCTGAAGTCATTTATTATCAGCTGCAGTGATGATGGGCTGTATATTAAAACGTAGAAAGCAGAGTATTACGGGCACAGTCTACAGATGTTGCTGTGTTAGTTTTTGGTGTCCTGGAAACAAATATTCAAAGATATTTGACCCAGCTGTTTCTGCACTTAGTGCACCGGATGCTTGTCTTCTTGTTCTATATATCAAAATATCAGCGTCAAAATTTACTATTATTGCATGAACTGGAATGACTTTGATCTAGAGATAAGGTGTTTCAGTCAATATTACATAGCAGCTGCCCTTAGTATATTTAAACCCAAAATTTAAAATATAATTTTTATTATTATTCTGTAATAATATGATAAACATGAATTAAAAGGAAATAAAGCAAGTGATAGGACAGTCAGAAAAATAATTTTGAATCAACAGATTATTTAGAAATTAAGTAGAAGATGCATTTTCAGAAACAATTTTAGTTTAAATATTTTCTGAATTCTCAGGGAATTCAGAACATCTGCTTTTTTCTAATTCTGCAGAAACAAAATTCCAGGTTTAACTACAGTCTGTAAAGTGAAAGAGAATTCTCATTGCTGACTGGCATTAAATGTTGCTTGGACCCTGTGACATCTATAAGACAAGTAATAAAAAGTAAGGAACTTTCAAAATGCATCTCTGAAATGAAAAGAGGTCCTATGAGTAATGGTAGCATAACTGAACAAAAGGAGGAGTTGAAAGAGCATAGAAAATAGGGAGGGAAAAGGTGACAGCTGAATCTCTGTATGTTGTCACAGAAGATGGCATACATCATTTATTTGAGAATTAAAGGAAGATTTCACACACCTGTATGTCTTTGGGAGAACATGAGAAGTGGCTTACAGAAAGTAGTGAACTTTGTGATTCTTTTCTGGGAGCAATCATGAAAGCATTGCTCATAAATGTGCTTGTTTGACAAACTGCATAAACACATTTATCAAGGACTCATCTCCCAGATGTCCTCAATACCTCATGCAGTCAGCAAAAGTAATTGACAACCTCCCTTGGGTCAAAAATAAGGCCCATTAGAAGCATTGTTCTTTTACCCATCTGCTGAAACTGTTATCTGAGGCAGCTAATTATATGTTTCACTCCTTCATTTCCAGAGTCAAATATCTATTAGTCTCTGTATCATTGAGTACATTAACTGAAAATATTTGCAGGAATCATGGACAGTGAACTTTACTTCACCCTGAAGATAGGGATAATAGTCCTTCCATCTTTCATTTTTACTTTGTAAAACTATTTAGAACTGGGAGAATAAACAGGGATAATTCAAAAAACAGTAAGCTATTTTTGCAGATGTTGCACTGATCATCAGGATCAGAAAGCCTGAATTTGGCCTAAATCCAGGAAAATCTATGCCTTCTCAGGACTTTGTCTTATCCCCTCCCATGTCCTGAATAATCATAAAATCAGTTATCTGACATTGTTCTTCCATGATAGACAGTTACAATGCTGTCCATGAGCTGGTTATTGAAATACATTCAGTCCTATCATCAATATAGGCCTATTTAATACTTTTTCTTCTGGTTTAGCACTGTACTGCTGCATCAGACTGCAGCAACAGTGAGCTAGATCACTGTTCTGTGTGAGGAAAATGCTCCAGAAATGTTCCAGTGAATTCCTTAGAGTGGGCCACTGATAGTGTCTTAGTGAACAGCAGCGTGTGCAGGGTAGGCATTGTTGAAGACCCAGGCTGGCCACAAATGAGCAGGGAAGAGTAGTGGTGAAGCTGTACCACTGACAATAGGCTATGAGATGCAACTTAAACCACTAACAGGCACTTCTACTGTTATTGTACATATTAGCCTTCACAACAGAAATAGGCTTTATCAGCCAGAAACTGGTTGATTGGCATAGCTGACTCCACATTTGGAATAATGAGCCTTAGTTACCAAAACATTGCTTGTATATTTTCCAAAATGCAATGTAAAAAAAGAAATCAAAGTACAAACATTTGTACTTTAATCCAGCAGAAATCAGTACTAACATAGTATGTTTCCTCATTAGAAGCTGTCCATACAGAGTCCAGTTGGTATATTCAGAAAATTACATAGTTGTGAGAAATATCTTTCTCACTCTTTTCGTGTAATTTACCACTGTTCTTGGCCAAAGGAATGAAGGTCATGGGATGCAGTATAAATTTTCTTATTCTTTGTTCTTTGGGCTTCTTTTCAGTAGAAGCAGTTTCAGCTTCACTGAAAATGCTCATTTGGAGATGATATGAAACCAAAAAGTTTCCAAAGTCATTGTCACTGGAAAGAGGCTTAAACCAGAACAGTATGTCCAGATACATGTTCACCCTTTCTCTGTAAGATGTTCTTAGATTAGATTCATAAAGCTGTTTACTTGCTTTTTATTTTCACTTCAATATTTTGACTGACAGTCTTGGTTTACGTTATCTAATGGAGATATAAACATAGTAAGAGGTTGAAGACAGTTTTCTCTATAAAGAAAATTTTAGATACCTTCATATAAAATTTGCTATTTAAAGTTAAATTAACTTTGAATTTC
The DNA here is from genome assembly GCA_013396735.1 of Grallaria varia. NCBI lineage: Eukaryota > Metazoa > Chordata > Aves > Passeriformes > Formicariidae > Grallaria > Grallaria varia. The sequence continues at coordinate 41,460 of VWZG01003260.1, read as the reverse complement.
TTAATTCTTGAAATTCTTAAAGAGAAATCTTGAGATGGTTCTGGGGAATGTCATTGAGCCATAGAATGGTTTGGGTTGGAAAGGACTTCAAAGATCATCTAGTTCCAACACACCTGCCATGGGCAGGGAACTTTCCTCTAGACCAGGTTGTTCAGAGCCCCATCCAACCTGGCCGTGACAGGGATGGAACATCCACAACTTCTCTGAGCAACCCGTGCCTGTGTCTCATCACCCTCACAGTAACAAATTTCTTCTGAATATCTAATCTAAACCTACTCTCTTCCAGTCTGAACCTATTCCCTCCTGTCCTGTAATTATATGGCCTCATAAAATGCTAGTCTTCATGTTTCTTGTAGGCTCACTTCGGGTACTGGAAGGCTGCAATTAAGTCACCCCAAAGCTTTATCTCTTCCAGGCTGAACAAGTCCAGTTCTCCTAGCCTTTCTACATAGGAGAGGTAAATAGTACATAGGTATTTACATAGGTAAATACTACTTCTACACTGAGTCAGTATAACCATTCCAACCTTTATGGTGTTGGAAAGTTGCTTATTTTGAGATAGGTGACCAAAACCTTGCTTTGTTTGCTCCACTTCACTTAGGGATGACTCCAGTGTTGTTAAGCAGCTAAGTAGCTCTAAAGTTAAGCAAAGAGAAAAGTGCTATTCATGTACTATGCAGAACGTCAGAGATTTAGTTAATGACACAAACATATTTTTTTTGCTTTTCTGCTGGTAGATACGTGCATTATCAGCTGTGAAACTGGTTATAGGGCTGGAAACAAACCCTTTCAGAACTGGCTTTGTATTCGTATTCTTTACATGGGAATTTTGAATATATAATTTACCAAACTGCCAGCAGAGTGTTTGTTATATTTTGCTGGCACACCAGTAAAAATACATATAAAAACTGTTTCAGAGTTTTATGTCAAATTTTTCCTCTTCACTATGCTAATGTTACTACAGAGAAAAGCTACTGCATTTCCCCTTGTGTAACAAAAAACAGAGATTTGCCTTAAGGAACATGAGTGCAAATGGCAAGGTATTAAAAACACAGATGTAGAGAGAGAGAGGTCCATGTGTGGAAATGGTTTATATTAAAAAGCAGTTGCTGAAACAAATGCAAGTTTTGCCCAGGCAAGGCCTGTTTGTTTCTGTAATTTTCTTTGTCAGTTGCAGTTTTAGAGAAATCTGTAATTAAGACTATTTGTTCTGCCTGGCCATGAGTGCTTCAGATCACTTCCCATCTCCTTGCATTCTTTTGGTATTTTTGTGTACTGGTGCCGAACCAAACCTCTGATTCTAATTGCTTTCATACTCAGCCAATATTGATAGTGGAGCCCTGACTTTTGTGTGTATTCAGAGCATTGCTTGCAGTTAATCAGAAATGTTGTTAGTTGTGTTAAGTGGCTGCATAGGATACATATTCCATTCAGTTTCCAAGTGCATTAAAGGCTTGCTAAATTCTCAGCATAAAATTTCGGGGAGAAGAAATTTCTGAGGGGAAAGGTTCACTGAAAAACAAATTCAGGCCTGCTCATATTGTATGGAGATGACAGAAAATATTAAGCAAACTGATTTGTGTTTTCCATTGCAACCTTGGTACCTAGCTTCAGTATATCTAGTAATAGGCTAATAATAGTTGAGTAATACTGCAATAATAGATTAGCGCTCTAGTAATAGATGAATAATACTATCATATTTTGATTATATTTCTGAGATGTAGATCTTGGGTACTATGGTCAGAATTTCTGCTCTCTTCATCAAAATATTCCTCAGGATCAGGTTAGACTGTGGAAAAAGATGTCAGTCATGGAGTTAATGGATGAATTGTAAAAAGCAATCATAATAATAATAAATTGGGCAATTTTTGAATGTTTTATTTTTCAGGGTGAAACTCATTTTGCATAATTTAGACTGTAAGAAAATAATACAATTACTTCTAAGATGTCTTAAGATGCTGTTTTGCCTGCCACAGGACTCTGAGTAATTTTCAATGCCACAGCCACACTTGAAATTGTGAATTTGTGTGTTTGAAGATTGAAACACTTCCGATACATTTTACATTGAAAGATGCAGTTGTATCTATGGAATAGGCATATCTCCTGCTATTGTTTACTACCAGGCTGAGTTTGGGTGGTCTCTAGAGAGTGTGTGTATGCAAGTGGACACATGAAATTGGAAGAGCTTTGGGGAAGTGGCAG
>VWZG01003260.1:23694-39232 GCA_013396735.1 Grallaria varia | reverse complement strand
GGAAGTGGCAGGGACCTCTATATTGGCTTGTTGCTAATGCTCTCTACCACAGGAATCAATGATGTATGTGTTTCAAAATCATGCACACAGTAGGGGATGTTATTCTATTCATAGTAATCCAACATAAATCCATGGAATTTTTCTTGGTGAGACGAAGAGAAGGTAGGTCCTGAAAGCAAAGGTAGTTTCTCTTCTTATTTAGCTTTGTGTTCTGTTGTCTATGCTTGATTTCATCTGGACCTGGAAAAAGCATGAAACATTCCCAAATTCTGCTATGCCCTCCTCAAGTTCTGGCAGGCAGCATAACCACAGTGCAAGTGCAGGCTCCTACCACGCACCATGGTCCCTGTGACAAGTGATTTTTTGCAGTCTCACGTCGTGGCAATGTCTCAACGGCAGATGGGGCGTATGGAGGTAACGTGGCTGGGCAGACACTTCTGAGGTTCATCCACAGTGCAGGAGAGCATGTTCTAGAGAATGTTTTAATACTTGGTGTGCACATGAGGTTTTCACTCAGGAAAATACTTGAATGGCCCCAAACCGGTCAAAAAGTGCCGTAGGCAAGCAGTGGTGGACAGACAGAGAGCTTAGCTTCAAAGTCACTTGGCATTGCGAAGCAGATGTAATCACCTCAAAATTAATGTTTGCAGAAAATTAGCACTGGGTTGAGCAAATTCAAAATCCTGCAGTCAAATACCTCAAAGTGGGCACAGTTATTTGTCCTGACAGTTTGCACTGGTTTTCTGTTTGACCTCTATATATTTTAATAATTTGATGAAGCAGTCAAAAACCTCTCACTCATAACCAAGGAAAAAACAGTAGTCTTCTGAGTTCCAGATATCTGCATTGGTGTAGGCTATGTGTGTGCATAATTATTTATTATCATAAATGGCAACGTCTACTAGTATATGCAGAATTGCTCAGAACTTAGTACATTCGTTAAAGCTGATGTTATTTCATGCAAATGCATTTTGAGTATCTCTTAGTATGGTGCCAGAAGTGAAATAACTTACTGCTCAACTTCTTTGTTGTGTCTGACTGAATAACTTCAGGCATGGCTGTGAGCAATACTTCGTTCTCTGGTGCAATATGTATACATGGCTTTTTTGTGAAAAATTAACTTTTTCCAGGAATCATGGAAAACTGCACAAGATAGATAAAGGAAGGACAGTTATCAGGGCACCACACTGAACTTAGAACATATGGCTAAAGACGCTTTTTGACATCTGTCTTTAGAGCTAAACCAATGAAAGATCAAAAAAAAAAATCTTAAGTAGCTTCGAAAAGTAATAAGTACCTAAGAGAAGTGCAATGTTTCTTATGACACCCACTGACAATAAAAGTGAAATGAGGCTGAAGAATTTTATGTTTCTACAGAAGTTTGGCACATGTGCAGATGAACTTCTCAAATATTGGAAAGTGCTAAAAATCAGTAACAATGCAGCTACAAAGCTGATACTCTCATGGCATTGGAACTGGACTCAGTCGGATCAGTGGTATTGACCAGCAAAGAGACGAACAAATCTAGGACAGGACTAGCTGAAATAACAGGTGATTCACACCAGGTCAAGTAAAGACATAGAGACAAACTGAAACAAACCAAAGTAGCTTTTGTGCACAGAAGGATAAGCAAGGTAGATGTTATGGCAGAGTATTTGATGATCGCTTCTTTCAGTCTTACCTCCAGAAAAGAAATCACTGTGAAAAAACATATATGTAATGCTAGAACATTCCCATCTAAGTGGAAGGTGAGGGTGACATCCCCTTTGGTGGGTATGCCTTCACTAACACTTGCTAGGGGATCCCCTGCAAAGCAAAGATTGAATATTATGTACAAGTACAATTTCAGCAATGATCAAGGTAAGTAGCTCAGGTAGTTCTGCAGTAAGCTTGGCTAAGACTAATTTACAGGATGAATTTGCAAGAGGAATCTTTCTAGTAGGTTGATAAGATGCTCTGGGCAAAAATTATTCAACAGTATATGAGGACAGGTGTCCTGGGATGCTATCACTGATAGAATTAGACAAAAATAGATCCCACAGAGAACATCTTCAGAACGCAGCTGGGAAGCACCAAGAGCCCCTTCCTTGCTTCTTGGAGTCAAGGAGTGGAGTGAATGGAGTAAAAAGCTGAGAACAATGTAACATAGTGATAATGTCATGCCATACAATCCCAGATTCTTGCACTCCATATAAGAAGAGATACTTTATTTATATGGGGATGCTTTTAGAGGTAATTCATACCTGCTTGAAGAACAACACTTAGAAAGCAGCTCTGAATTGAAACCAATACAATTGTCACCAACGAGTGGCTTTCCCTTCAAGAGGAAACTTTAAAAAAACCCAAACTTCAGAACCATGCAGAGATGGGGAATTTTAAATTAAGTTATACAACTAACAGAATGGATGAGCAATATGGTAGCTATTAAAAACCAGACAAACCATGCATGTGTATTGTTCAAATCTAAAATAAAATTGCATGATGTGGAAGAGAGAGAATTGCCCTGTAATTACACTGATAATTGAATGTGCTAAGCTTCATACAGGAAAAGAGATGTATACTAGTTCTGTAAATCAAGTACACATATTCCTGCATTTGTGCAGTTATTTTCATGCTATTTGTTGGCTTTAAAATTGTACAGTCGTGTTCATATATTTGTAGGTTAAGCAAGGTTGCAAACTATTTCCTGGACACATCTGCTCAACAGCTTATGTTACACAGAACCAAAGCAAAAAAAAAAAAACCCAAACCAAAACAAACAAACAAACAAACAAAAAACCACCACAACTGTTATCTGTTTCTACTGCTTGTATCACTTTTGAAGGAAGAAGAAAAAACATATACAAAAGAAGGAAATAAATTGCCATAACGACCCTTTCCATGTTAATGACTGAGGGAGTGTGTCCTGCAGTGTAGGATACTAAGCATAAACATGGGGAATTGGAGACATGGATCTGCTCCACTCATAGGTGAAGAGAAATCATCAAAGGCAAGGCAAGGCATTTTTTTCATGTTCATGAAAGTGAAGCCTGCTACCACGGAAGTGTGAATCAGAGATCCCCACCGAAAGCCTAAGCTCAGTGTCTGGAAAGCGTGAGGCATGGCAGGAAGCTGAGCCACAATGACACACATACCGAGGAGGTCCTTACAGAGAAGTCACTGAAACCAAGTGTGGAGCAAAGCTACCTCTAAGTTGCTGTTCCTCACAGGAGCATAGTGCTTTTCTTACTTGGGATTCAGAGTCTTTGGCTCCCAAACTGGGCCAGTCTCCTTCTTCTTAAAACAGCCACCAATGCCATGACCTGTTGTCCTTTGGTAGCCTTCAAGTTTGTTCATTGAAGCACAGGATGAGACGCTCGTACGCAGACTGTGAAGAAAAAGGCTGACCTCTTCAGCTTTGATGCAGAGAAGTGCCATAACAGAGCTTTAACCTCTGCTGCAGAAGCATACAGCCTGCATAGCCAGTGTCCAGCCATTCTATAGCCAAAACCAGGAGGCCCTATGGACACTGGCAACTGGACATGGGCATATTTTTAATGTATGAGTTGGTGTGCAATTACTCAAAGCTCAGACACACTTTGCAGCCACTGGAGTGTGGGTTTTTTGGCTTATTTTCTTGCATTTGAATACTTCCTAAGTGTCTCTTTACATGTCAAAGTAACCTTTCTAATCCCTTCCCATTAGTGTCTCCAGCTCCATGGGCACTCTCTTGGAGGTTTGCCACAGGAACAAGCCAAAGGCCCTTGTGTTTTCTGATTTAGGCACTAGCCATAATGCCACTGGTGAGACTCAAGAATTTCCACTGCTTCTTCCTCTACAATACCTCTACATTTGGATAATATTACCGTACAGGGGCTTGCTGCCAAAATGTTCTCCCTAGCGTGCTTCCTTAGGAAATTTTACTGTGAGGAAAAACCCCTTGCCCCATCTGCTGTGAGGTGACAATGACAGTCTAATACCGCATTTAAAGACATGATGCAGGCTACAGAGTCATGTAACTTTATTACTTGATTAATTTGAAAACAACCTAAAAAAACCATTTCATTCTACTCTCTTGTGGCTTTCCCATCTGGAGGGTATTGAGCTAGTCTCACTGAGAGGCTGTGACAAGCATAGTGGGTGGATCAGATCCCTGCCTATGTCAGTGGGGTGTGCACACTATCACTCCATGATTCTACTGGCACTTTTAGTACATCAGCAAGGAGAGACTACGCCCTTTCATTAACTGACATTGCCATATAAATTAGGATCTTTCAGTGTTTAGAATTTGTAAACTGATTAAAACCAAAACCAGATCATTGCTAAGATATACTGCCTCATTGCAGGCTGACAATGTTTTAGAGTTCTATGTTTAAGCTCTACAAAAAGTGTCAGCTACTGTGATGTGTATTTCAAGCACGGCTTAAAAAAACAAGTAAGGCAGCAAAGAGGAAGGAGCGATTTTAGACGACTAATGGAGAGAGCTTTGCAAGGAGAGCATGTGCCACTTAGTGAGGCCTGGGGCTCTCATGGCCCCAGGGGAGGTTCTGCTGCTGCTTTAATGCTGCGCAGCAGAGCACTCCCTGATACATGACTGGCTGCAGCATGATGCAAGGTGCATCATGGAAACCTGAGTGGGTCTCTCTCAGCTGACTTTGGATGCCCCCCAGACAGACATCTGCATCCAAACTGGACATTTAGATTTCTTTACAGTCAACTAAAGCCTCTGGAGAAAAAGTTATTTAACTAATTTGAGATTAGCGAGATGAATTGTATTCAAAAAATTTCTTTGATCTTTTTACCCTACTACTGTAAATAAAATACAGGTTGTTTGATGTACAAAAAATTTTTTTACAACAGTGGAGTCCTACCCTCATCATATGTGCTTTCATGGAAAGGCAGCAGTTGTACCAAGGGGAGGAGAATTTGAAGCTTACCAGAATTACCGGCATGCATCCACTCCACCCAACAGCCAAATCGTTGGCACTGACTTGGAAAGCAGCAAAACTTCCCTCCTTGATTTGAAGTGGGGATTGAACTAAGCTCTCCCACATCCCAGAAGAATAGTTCCACTGCCAATCTGTTGGATAATTGCACCACCTCACTCCCATTGAAGCTGTTCTGTTGTGTATGAATAATTAACTAGTCATTGCAGCAGTGGTTTGGACCGACTTGCCCATTTCCCAGATGAGCATTCTAACTAGCAGGCTGGAGAATCACTCCCTTACATTTCCCATTCCCCTGTCTGTCTCAGTGAACACTTAATTATTTATACAAAGGGATTTAGACAGCTTACAGAGGAGAAAGGCTTATTTAGGGATAGCCTGGGGAAAGGGAAACCTGAATCCAACTCTTTGCTCTGAATCAAGCCAATAGAGAATTTGAAAGCTGGTGTCTCTGTCTTCAAGTAACCTTTTGCTCTTGGGACCACTGAGTGAAGTTTGCTTGTGCATTGATCAGGACGCAGAGAAAGACCTTCCTCCTCGAAATACTGCAGCAATGAAGCCTAGATGTCTCCTTCCAGAAGAGAAGCCATAGCTGAGAACCACAGCTGCATCTGCATACCTTAGACATTGCCGTGCCCAGCATTTCCCACAAGGGAGGTGTCTCTCTTGGATACCAAACCTTTCCTATTCTGTGTGTGGAAAGTGAAAATTGCTGCTTTGGGAGCAAGGATCCCAAAGGAACCATAAGCCTCAGTGTTTTGCCATCTCTCTCTCATTCTATAAGTACATAACAGGGGCACCAGGAAATTATAACTGAGTCTTTAGATGCTGCTGTTAGGTTTAATACCTGATGTGAACTTGAATCCTTCAGCTGAATCAGCTTCAGCTGCCCAGGCTTTTGTGTTTCTTCCAAGTGTGGTAGTAAGAACTGCATGTAAGGGTCAGATGCAAGTGTACACTGGGTACTTCTGTCACTTGGGTGCTTTTTTCCAGAGGAGTCAGGGACTGTAGGTAAAAGTAGTGCCCTACTACACACTGGCATGGGGGTGCATGTGGGCCGTAATCAACTGTGAAGTCAGGCATTGCAACCACGTGGCAGGCAGGGATACCAGTCCAACACATGGTCTCACTGTTTGCAAATACACAGATGTGACATTTATTGAAAAACTAATGTCCTACAGAGTCTTCACTGTGCTTTGTGGGTATTCAAGGAGGGGAACAAAGTGTTTCTGTCGATATTCCAATGTGTTACAAAGAAAACTACAGTTCAGAAAGAGGGGGAAGTCTACCTACATTACCAACTAAATTAGGACTGTTCAGTGTTGTAACCCCATTCCATTAGAACAGTCTGAGCCAGCAAAGATGTGAGGAGAGACCAATACACACCACTACCCACCCTGTGTGCGGCTTTCAAGGTACTACACAACTACCTACCTGACCCAGAAATGTTTCTTTGCCGTGTGACTGTGTAGCAGATTGAGGGGCACAGTGGTCTGCCTGGGCACACAGATGTACCTCAGGTAGAAAATCCAGCTTTCTTGATGGCTCCTGCAAAAGGTGAAACCCATTGCAACAGTCTTGAACTCTCAGCAATTTGCTAAAGTGAACAAATTTTTCCGCTAAGATTAGACAAAGACAGGGAGGGAAGTTTTGTCTGTTTCTGGTGCTTCTCTTTAAAAAAAGGAGGAAAACCAATCTTAAAGTCAGATGCTTCTAGAAGGTGCTGAAGTAAAGCAGGCGGCTTGGAAATATGGCCTGAATCTTTGTATGTCAATTATTTTTTATAGCATTGTTTTGATTTTTCATTATTCTCTGAAGGAGTAAGTCTTTTTCAGAGCTGTGACCCTACAGTTACCCAGCCTGAGGTGTTAAGGCCACAAGTTCTATCTTCCACTAGGAGAAAGTATCAGGTCAGCCCAGAAGGTGGTTTGGAAATGAGCACAGGAGTATCTGATAAACTGAGTCATTTGTGAAGAGCAAGTATCTACTTGCTGCCCACTTCAGCATCAAGGCTGAGTCTGCTGGTTAACTGCTCGTTGTGAGAGTGCAACTATTTCTTTATTCTTTTCTGAGACAGAGTATCTGCCATGTGGTTATTTTTGTTAACTGGAGTCTTTTTACTCTTTCCCTGTCTGCCTGCAACTCTGAAAGCTGCTCCCTCTTGTGGCCCAGTGAGATTTATGGCATAGGCTATGAATTGTACTATGTTTGACCCTCTACGTAGAAGGGAGAGCAAGCCAGTGGCTTATGAACTATAAAGGAGTCCAATTCACAAATTCTATTTGCGTCTGAGTGTCTTAAGTTTTGTAAGATAACCACATTCACCTTCCTTAGAGACATATGTTAAAGCTAAAATGACTTACTGAACATTTGCACGTTCTTAAAAATCCCCCCAAAATAGGACCACATTCTTCAGTAATGATTCTCCTCTCTAGGAAACAAAAGTCAGTGGTTTGTTTCTGAACAGTGTTGTCATAGTACATGACACTTACATATCTCTTACTCTGTAGGAAATAATCTCACAGTAGCTGACAAAAGAAGTCATTATCATAATGCCTGGCATAAAAAAGGGGAAGGAGCTGCTCAACATCACAATAGTTTCTTTCTATTGCTAATTCTACATGCTGGTTTGGTGTAGATATTGAAGACATCCAAAAATTATGTCAATAAGCTGATGGGGAATTTTTTTGCTGGTTATCATGAGAGCTGATATTCTCAGGTGGTATTGTTTTTGATGGAGTATGGTAGAATGCCTTTCTGCACTTTTAATATTAACTAATATGCCATTGTCCAACAGCAAATAATCTAAAATCAAATAGGACCTGCAGTTAGAGTGGCTCTCATCTCAAATACTCATGAGTGTGTCTGTCTGGACACTAGAATGAAAATGTTTTCAGCTTCATACACAGCCATATGTTTTGTCTCTGCTGATATCTTTCATCAAAATAATTCACAGAGTAATATAGGGTATTATGTGGATCCCCTCTGTCTAGCTCCTTTATTCCTGCTGCAGGACTCTAGACACAGCCAAGAAAATGAACCACTTCTCTCTTCCCTTCCATCTGCCTGCCCTTAAAGGTCTGATTGTCCCCCCCAACAAATCCAGGTGTGAGTTGTGAGAAGTATCCAGCTCTGAATTATGCCCTTCCTCTCATACTGGCATGCTTAGAAGATCTGTTATTAGGTCTCTTCTCTTTTGGGAATTTCATGTCTACATTTGCTTACCTTCATCCTTTGATCAGCCTGTGTGCTCACCTGGGGCTGTAGCTTGCTTCAGGTGACAGGTAGCCACTACCCTCTTGCTGACTGCAACCCTCATTTCAGACCACACTGACAACAGACCTGAGTGTCCCACCAATCCCTTCGCTTCTGTGACCCATTGCTGGCCCTTCTCTTGCTTCATATTTTGTCTCTGTCCCACTGCCTATTGCCATCATCATGACCTCACTGGCCTTGCTGTCCTCCCTTTTCACGTGTCCTCCGGGACCTCTTGGTCCCTTTCCATACTAATTATTATTTTTTCCCCCCAACCCAAAGACTCATTACTTCATTCCTTAACTTTGACAACCTACAGTTACCAGGCCTCTTGCTTTGTCACCTTCCAGTCTTTCCATCTGAAATCACCTGGAACCACATGCTCTGCCTTTGGCCAGGCCTTTTCATCTCCTGTCAGTATGTTTCTTTAGCTTTTCACATCAAATTCTTGTTTCACATCTCGTTCAGGTTCCATGCTAAAACTCTTCTGCCTGTTTTTCTCTTACCGCATTTCATCTCCCTATGGCAATCAGTCTCTTGACTCTGGCACCCCATTGCCCCCTCTTCTGTCTCTCTCCTGAGCAGGTTGCCTATCAGTCCATAATCTTCCATTTGCTCTTTACCGCCAGAGTTTCCTCTAAGCCTCCCTGTAGACATGAAATTCATCAAGCCAACCAATAAACAATAATGTGCTCTCCTCTTCAGTCTTAGAAACTTAAAAAACCCCCCCACAACAACAAAAAAACAAACAAAAAAAACCCGAACAGAAAAGAAGGAAGGTCTAAAAGATTGTGAAGGACTAACAAAACAAATATTTTTTTTTTATTTGTTACCATTTCATATTGAAGTATCTCTTAGGATCTATACAGAGTGCCTGACTATACATGACTCTGTAAGCACTTCATCTGGAAATAATTGTTTGCAGGACCCACTCTCCACAGGATTTTAAAATCTCCAAGATAGAGATGTTGTCTTTGATTTTCCTTTAAAGCAGAATGCACAGTTGTGATGCATGGCAAATGGGATGCATTATGATGTCTAAGTAACAGCGACATTGGTATGATGATGATTAATAATGCTAACTCAAGCATTTGCTGTCTATTTTAATAAAGAAATGCCTTCCTCTGAATCAGGAATAATAGCTAATATTTGCCTTCCATTTTTATTTTTTTAACATATTTTAGATTTAAATTGTGAAAATCCATTCTAATCTTCTCTCTACCAGAAATCCATGCTGCCTGAAACAGGCTACCTGGGTCTATTCACTGTAGATAAACAGTTAGGAGCTGGAGGGCAAGAAATAGGGAAGGAAGGGTTCATTCAAGGATATGAGTTTTCTGAGTCATCTTTAGAGCCTATCATTTTTTCACTCACTTTAAAAACAAACAATCAAACAATAAAACCTGGTTTCTTTGTGCTTTTTGTGCAGTCTGATGAGGGCATCTTGTGTCACTTCATGTAGAATCACATGAGGAGCTGTTTGCTATCCTCGGATAACCTGAAGCAACACGATGCTCTTAGAGACACAATTGCAGATGGTATTTCATCTCTAATGTGTCAGTAGTTCTCTGATAACCACAAAAAGACTTGAAATATTTTTTCTGGTTACTGAGTAGATTTTAAAAGGACCAATTCAGCAGAAGTGTGATAATTTAAAATGATTTTTTGCTTATCCTTTGTGTCCCCCATAATTTTGGCATCAAAATTTACAGCTGCATGTCTCTTGCCTGCCCTTTCATATCACAATGTGAAATGAAGAGTGTATAGGCATTTTGGAGGTAGTTATTTTCATAGAATTATGTATACATGAAAAAATAGCTTCATTCAGCCTTCACCTCCACCACCATATATAAAATACACTTTTTTTTTTTTTTTAATTGCCACAGACACATTTCATTTATCTGTGCTGTCACAGCTATTCTGAGAGTGAGTCTGGGCTGCTCAGGATGCCATGAATCTGTTTTAGCACCCTCTCAGTGACCTCTGATGTTGCCTGATGTTTAGATGCATTAATGCATCTACCTTGTAGTTTTCTAGACCCATCTCCTCTGTCAGTGATCCATTTAGACTCATCATAGACTCCACTGCTCAGTCAAAGTGTCCTTGATTACAACTGCAACTTGCTGTGGGTATGGTGGTATGGCTCCAGATTACAATGTAAATGTTTGCATGCAGAATCAGGGAAGGGAATGATCCATAAACTTCTCATTAAAACACACTGAAGTCATGAGAAGAGCCTTTTTTGGATGACAGAGACAAGAAGCTTGTACTTGATCTGCCCTGCTCTTGCTGGTGTGTTTCACTCCATTCACTTGGAATCACTAGAGAGAGAGAGAGAGATTCAGTTAGCTAAGACTATCACAAGATGCATTTGAATTAACTAAAATTTTAGGTAATTATACCTTGGTACCGTGTTAGAAATAAACAACAGCAAAATGAGTTCCAGAAGTGTACAGAAAATACACATTATGATATTTAGAGTAATGAAAGTTGTTCATTGATTTTCAAAATACAGAAAATAACATTAAACATGTAAGTAATCTTTTCTTTGGAACCATTACAACCAATACAGGAATTCACATGTCTTTTCAAAATTGCCTATGTGGTGGCTTCTTAAGAAACTGTTGTAATATATTGGATTTTACAAATATTTGAACCAATTGCTATATATATAAAAATTTAAATCCCCCAATAGTACTCACTAACAACATAATGTATTATTTTCCTAGCAATTTCATTTGTCATGTGTGATGTACACATGTATGTGGATGTCAACTTTTCCTCTTTTTTAATATGTACATTTCAGGATGTGCCCAGACTCCCCTTTCCCACAGGAGTGGAACAGTCTGCAGCTGCGTCTGTATGACTGAATACAGTACTTTCAACTGTTTTTTGTCTAATCTTATTGCACCTCCCTAGTCAGAAACCTCCCTGCTTAGACAGTGCAGTACCTTCCATTTGCAAGACCACACTGACGGGCCCACCCTTAATTTGTTGTCTCATTTAGCCTGAAGGGAAAGTCCTCTCAACTGGCGAGCAGAGGCAATGCTGTTTCTCTTCAGAGAAACAACTCAAGGGTGCTGTGGCATGTACTGTAAGCTTAATCTAAGACATATTTTGCTAAAAACCTCAAGTTATATTCAACATATGGCAGAGGATCATTATTTAACTCTTTAAGTCAAACCAGATATCCAGCTGAAGGTGGCTCTGTCATTATCTGTCAACGTTTTCTATTGATGCTCAATTTTAACAAGTGCTAAAAGGAATTAAAACATAGACTAAATCTACAGTGATGTGCTTCAATGGCCTCATGAGGCCTTCTTGCTTGCCTTTTATTACTGTCCGGCTACTAAAATGACCTCAGTTTTGGATGGTTTCTAATGGTATTTGCCTTCTCTTGTGACTCTGCTAAACAAATGCCACCAGAAATGACATAGTGACTCATAAAACTAGGTCTGCAAAACAAAATCATCCCCCTCAAGCCCAGGTTCAATCCTTTTTGACACAAACTGATTTATCCCAAGTATCAGGTACAAAAAAGATTTGGAAGCAAAGATCTGCAAGGTCTTAACAGTCATTTTTATGTTATACAGGCTCAACAATATTATGATTTGGGTTTCAGTTTCATTTTAAAACTGAATTAGCATCTGTCATCTGTTCTTCAGATGAGCTCCTTTGTCCTGTCTCCCGCCTACGTACCTGATTGCTGTATAGCAGTTTGCTGGATGGGAAAAACAGAACGGATAACTGGAATCCTCACTTGTCCCTTCTGCCTCACTCTCACCAGGCTTACAAGCACACAATACACTGAAAGACTGGCACAACAGTGGGACAGCCTGACCACATTTTGAAAACAGAAAACTGATTGCAATAGCTACCTTTCCATAGACTAGCTTGCATAAAAACAGATAGAAATTAAAGGGCAATTGTTAAAAATAAACAAGGAGAACCAATAGGTCTAGACAGGTATATTTGCCTGAGATCTTAACTGTGCTTTTACTAAATGCATAAATAACCCTAATTTTGCAATTACATGATATCACTCAGGCTCAAAAAATAAGTTTTGAAAAATAAGTTATGAAATTTGTATTACTAATGTGGGAAAATGGTTTGGGAATATGATATGACCATCTACCGTCGCCATCTGCGTCTCCTCGAGCGCTTCCATCAGCGCTGCCTCTGCACTATCCTGAACATCCACTGGTCTGATTACGTGACCAATGTGTCTGTCCTTGAACAGGCAGCAGGCACCAGTACTGAGGCCATGCTGCTGAGAACGCAGCTGCGCTGGGCAGGGCACGTCTCCAGGATGGAGGATCATCACCTCCCTAAGATCGTGCTCTATGGTGAACTTGCCACCGGCTGCCGCAAGAGAGGAGCCCCAAAGAGGAGATACAAGGACTCCCTGAAACAATACCTCAGCCTGGGCCATATTGACTACCATCAATGGTCCACTCTGGCCTCCAATCGGGAGCCATGGAGACACACCATCCATAACGCTGCTGATTCCTTTGAGAACACACGCAGAATCAGTCTGGAGGAGAAAAGACAACGCAGAAAGAACCGTGCCTCACCAACACCGCCTATGGAGACTTTCTGCTGTGCCTTTTGCAACCGGACTTGCCTATCTCGCATCGGCCTCTTTAGCCATCAGCGTGCTGGCAGCAAGCGTGGATAGAGCCCTTCCCAAATCTTCATTTGAGAAGCCCAGCCATGACATCATGATGATGATATGAGTGTGGCATTATTATTCTTTAAAATTAGAGGTATCTATCAGGTCCACAGTAGAGGCTACTATAAAGCCTGGGGTATACTAATCTGTGTTTAAATTTAGGAAGGACTAGATTATAAGAATTAAATCTGCATCAGTTATAGATTTTAACTTACTGAAAATCCAAGTGATATGGACTCAATTAAATTAACTTTCTCACAATGCAAAATTTATTTACTCTCAGCAAATCATAAGTAATATAAACAGAAAACTGACTTAAAACAAACTGACTTAATGAATGTCTAAGAAGTATATCTTCCAATGTGTTCATCCCAAGAGGGACCAACTTTTCTTTCTCCTTCGATTTTTAATGGCAGTTAAATACTTAGAGAAATAAAGGTAAAATATTAAATGTTCATACATGTTGCCTGGCATCAGGCAGAGAGATTTAAAACCTGTAATGAACTCAGCATTATTTCTTTCTCTCAGGTATCACAAATTCCATTCAGCACATTGAAGAGCAATGCACAAAGAGGGTTGATGGGTTTTTTTTTCATTCTTGGTGTAGAAATTATGTTGCTTGATCTCAGAGCTTTTGCTATTCAGTTTGCTTCTTATTTTGAAAAAAGGAGTGGAAAAAGATCAGTAATGCCCCTTTGGGGGAATAATCTATCCATCCTGTTACATCCTCTGTTTCCTGCACAAGATCATGATTATTCTACCATCTTGTCTCTTAAGACATGTCTAAAATCTTAGTAATGAAACTTGTTGAGAGGTTATTAGCAGCATGTATAGACTGTGTGTTGTTTCGCAGGTGTCAATGTTTATTATGAAAAACTGAAACTCAGAAATCACAATCAGTACTTTGTCTGTCTCAGCTTTCAGCTCAGCCTCACAGTAACCTGATGCTCCAAACCCCACAGCTGCCCTCCACCCCAGTATGAGACCTCAGCCAGAGGCCAGGCTCTGCTCTCATTCTCTACAGTGCAATTTCACTATGCCAGTGGAGTTACTGGAAATCTAGGATACATGAAAGTGTACTTTGGCACCAAGAGTCTCTGGGTAGTCAGAGGAGGTTTTTGCTGATTAGCAGAGCTGCACTGAGACTGCTGAGAAGGGCAGCTGCAGCTGGGAGTGGGCACTGAACTACCCAGTGGATTCCAACTGTAGCATAAATTATCCTTTGGTTAACATCAACACAACTGTGGATGCAAGAAGATTTTTCTGGTTTTCCTACATGGATGCAAAGAAATTTTGGCCTGTAAGAAATTACAAAATGTTTTGCTGGATGTGTCTTGCAGACGGAAAACCTTTGCAGCTAACTTGTATTTCAAGCCTTGGATGAAAGAGTAAGTGGGTCAGAGACACAGAGGAATAGCTCAGGCAGAACAGAAGACTCAGCTAAGTGACCACTTCTGTTGTGTGTGACCACCAGTTGGCAGACAGCATCCTTAAAATAACGTTTTTCTTTATAGAAACACTAGCTTAATTGCAGACTGCCTATATTTGACCCTTTTCCTTCCGAGTATTAGTGATGTTATCAGGATTTCCACTTGTATGAATGACTTTGAATAAATCTGGATTTAGAAAATACTTGCTTTTTATTTTCCTCTGTCTTTGCAAAAGTGGACATTCTGCCTGCCCTCCGGTTCACTGTGTAGTACGGAGGGAGAATAAATCAGTTGCAGGCATGTCATAGTGAGGCAGAACCACAACCAGGAAATCCCATACCTCTGGATTCAGATGAATTTGGAGTAGTTGGTCAGTTTCCAAGCTATGAATGTTTTGGTTTTAAAACAATTAAAAACTATATATATATTTTAAAAATGGCCCAGTCCTGCTTTGCCTCTTTATGGTGCATTGCAAAAACGATTTCTGTACATTCATTACCTTTGCAATATCAGTAATGTCAAGGATGATTCTCCCTGTGTTCATTATGTAACTTTTTAGTGATTTACACTGAGTTCCTTTATTTCTTTATTCTTCAGGATTCTTTAACAGCATACCTGTTCATCAAAATGGGTGCTAAAAATCATACTTGCATAGGAGGGGATTTTTTTCACTTCTCTTGCAGACTACAGAAATACAAAATACTGTAATTTATCTGTGTTTGAAGGAGTTTGTCTCACCTAACATATTTGTACTCCCTAAATAAAACCAGTGAAAATACCCAGATTGTGACTTGTGATTTTCCTAATGTCCTGGGTTGCTGTAGTTGAATTTTTTTTTGGTAGTGGGGGGTGCTGCAGAGGTGGTTTCTGTTAGAAGGTGCTAGAAGCTTCCCCAGGTCCCATACGGCCAATGACACTTGGCCCCAGGAGGGACATCCGGCTCCTGGCCAGGGCCAAGCCAATTAGAGATCACAGGAACGCCTCTGTGATAACATATTTAAGAACTGGAGGTTGTTGCACAGAAGAAATTCCAGGGAGTGAGAACATGGGATAACAGGCAGACATCAAGGTCGCTGCAGAGGTGGGGGGAGGAGGCACCTCATGGAGCAGAGGAAGGACTCAGAGCTCAAACCCCTGCAGCCCATGGAGGAGCATTGCAGGGCAGAGACTCCCCTGCAGCCCATGGAGGAGCCCGTGCTGGAGCTGGTGGCTGTTTGAAAGGAGGCTGTGACCCTGTGGGAGGCTCAGGATGGAGC
>VWZG01003260.1:4980-23639 GCA_013396735.1 Grallaria varia | reverse complement strand
GAGGGGTGGGGGAACTCACATCGCAAGTGGCAGCAACTGCCACTGACTGCAACCCCCCATGGACAGAAGGAGGGGTGGGGGGAAAGTGTGTGTGTGGTGTGTGTTTTAAGACTGTTTTATTTCTCACTCTTTAGCTTTGCTTTTATCCTGTTAGTAATAAATTTTAGGTATTATCTCACTCTGAGTCTGTTTTTGCCTGTAAAGGTGGTAAGTGGTTGACCTCTCTCCCTTCTGCCTAGTTGCAGAAAGATTCAGTGAATCCTGGAATCCAGCCAGGGTAAATCCACTACACCTAGTTATAATGAAACAAAATATTTTATTTATTTATTTATTCGTTTGTTTGTTTGTTTGATTGTGAGGATATCATTACATGGACCAACCTCCCACTAACACTTGTGTATAATAGGCAAAACTAAAATAAAGTACTTAAAATCTGTGAAAATTGTGTACAGGATTCTCCCTTAGCCTTCCCAGGACTGCTTAGAAGAAACTGCAAAATGTCACTGGCCTGGCCACGTTAAGCAGCTTTCACAATTTCCAGTAGGAAATCCAGCTCTGAGAAGTATTAAGCATGGATGTGAGAGCATTGGGTTCAAGCAAACGCAAGTCTTTGTTTGACATAAATGCAATAGACTCGTGGGACTGTAACACAGACAACAAAAGTTTACCAACACTCCCTGTTACCAAAGAGCTCATCAATCAACATCACGTTGTGCACAGTGATGTACTGCACCAGAAAAGCTCTTGGCTGAAGAGCTTGTAGTAGAACTTGAAGACTAGACAGAGTAAGCAGAAAGTAACATGTATTTAAACAAAACGAGGGAAAATTGCTTTATTACTTCTGTGCTGCATCTCTGACAAATTTCTAGGGAAGACACAGCAGGATTCTATTAGTTTCCTGTAGTTTTATGATTTGTGGTCTAACTGTGCACACAGCACTGATTCCTACACTGATATTTATAGATTACCAAGGAACAGTGAGGACATGGTATATTGTCTATGGAGATACACTATTCTGCAATGTTTTGGAGAAACAAATATTAAAG
The DNA here is from genome assembly GCA_013396735.1 of Grallaria varia. NCBI lineage: Eukaryota > Metazoa > Chordata > Aves > Passeriformes > Formicariidae > Grallaria > Grallaria varia. The sequence goes on along the minus strand of VWZG01003260.1, from coordinate 22,593 downwards.
TGAAAGTTTAATGACAAGCAAGCAGAGTGGTTCCCTTATCACTGAAGAGTTGTAATGACCTGTTGGCCTAAAAAGTTTACAAACTTTTATGGATTTTCACTGTGTAGTAGTTTTTCATCCCAGTAACACTGAATTCTACTGCACCACACTTTGGAACACTTTTTCATTTTTGAAAAGTGTTCATAAAGAAATATTTCTTAGTTCACTGATTTGCAAACTCCACCTAATTTTGGCAATTCACGCCATAGTTTTTAAGCAACATGCATCATATGTAGGCTCTTTTAAGCAAAGTGTACCACCATCTATAGGTTGTTCTTTGGCAATGTACATTATAGGTAGGCTGAAGGATTAACAATAAATTTGGAGCTTAGTACCATATGACTGATCTCCAAAGGGAAGAAAAAGGGATCTCAACATGGTTACCTTGGCTGCATGGTCGCTACTTCACTAACTTGCTGCCTATAGAGAGAATTGCATGCAGAGTATTCCGTGTACTCCCAGGCAGTCCTTCCGGAAAACTGAAAGTCTGTACTAACAAATAACAGTTCAAATTTGGGACTTCTTTAAAGAGAAAATATTATCCTCCTTCATCACTGTGCGTGCATATTTAAACTTGTGTATTTGAAGTGTTTTGAGATTCTTACAGTGACCTGTAACCACTACATGCCAAGTCTTATATCCCATAACTAAGCAAAAAAACTTTTTAAAAGCTCTATTTGACTGCACTGAAAACCATCTAGACCAAGGGCAAAAGACCTGTAAAGAAGACATTGGGGTTGCTGCTTGTGGAATATATTTTTTTCAAGAGAATTCTTAAGAAAGAAAAGAAATGGAGTCTCTTTCTTTGACCTCAAATCAAAAAGTTCTGCTTGTGAATCTGGAATACGAGTCTGTCACGAAAGATCAAATAGCTTTGGAGTTCAGCAACAGAGAGGTCTTTAAAGACTTTTCAGGGACATCAACCGAAAATTCAAAGAGTCAAGGATTTCATTCCAAGGAGCAGAAACACCTGAATTGCAACATACAGCAAAAAACTCATAGCTAAACATGGAAGAAAATACTTTACAGAGAATGAAAAGGGAGCAGAAAACCCATGCCAAACAGGGAACAATGTCACTAATGTGCCAGCTGGCACAGGAATGGGCAAAGTCCATTGGTTTGTAAACTCTTCACTCAGATATGCCAGCAAAGGAAAGATATGGGTTACAGTTAGAGTTTGGGTTTTCAGATGGTGGAGAAAAACTTGTCTTGAAATCACATAGAAAAGGATGAAACTATAAAAGCAAAATAAAGACAGTTAAAAAAATACTTCCATATGACACTCAGGGATGAAAGTGAAGTAACAACTGAATGTCTGCAGTAGAAAGGTGTCAATGAGGCATTGTATTTAAAGGTTCAAGGTGAGACCGTGCATACCTGCAGAGGAACAAATCCCAGCCCTACAAAAACACGAACCAGGGACAGTCACTGCTTGGAATGAGAGCTTGCAGGAACATGCCACTTCTCACTGCTGTTAGAGCAACTATGCTGGTGGCCTGGTGTCCACCAGTTGGCTGGCAAGCTCACAGGAATGGGATTACTTTAGGACACAGACTCACCGGTGAGGCAGGGGAAGGATACAGAGTCTGTCAGGCAACCCACTGTGTTGGAGCATCTTTTGAAAGGAAAACAGACTAGCGGAAGAACTATAAAACGTGACAGCAGACAGCATTATTTGTAGAATCAAAGAGGCAGCTGTCTGAGCTGAGGCCCTAAAAACTGTAGGGAAGGAAGAGGATAGACTCAGACTCTTCACTGACCCCAAGGAGCTGAGGAAGAACATTAGAAGAAAACATTTCCACTTGCTTGCAAGTAACAACATGTGTGCTGGAGGAGAGAGAGCCAAATTCCTAAGCAAATTTGTTGCCTTGGCAGGGCTTTGGCAGATCCTCCTGGACACAGAAAACCAAAAGTATTGCCTTCTCATAAACTGTTTGGCAGATGCTGCAGTGTAAGGTCGCCTCTGAGCATATGTTTAGGGCCAGAAACTGTTCTGCTGGCACTGCTAAAACTAAACTACTACTGAAGTATCAAAGGTTGTGGTTGCATATTGAAACAACAGTTTCACAGAACTTCTAATGTCACTGGGAAAGGCCTTTCCTGGAGAACTGAAGGGCAAGAAGGGTCAGAAGACTCATCCCAGTCTGTATTACCTACATGATCTTCCATGCTGTGTCTCTTAAAGGACTCTTCTGTAACTGAGTTGTGGGGATTGAAATGGCCAGAGAGCAAAGAACTCAAGTGCTGAGGGAAGCCAGAGAAAACACTGCTCTTCTCCTCCCTCTCTCAACTGTCATGCTGCAATAGAAATGCATGACAAATAGAAACATGGATGGCATTTTTCCTGACTACTGCTAGAGTTACCAGTATTGAGAGGAAAATTGCCAGCTGGTGTAATAGGCCTGAAGGAGCTCTGCTGACACACACACACTAAAGCCTTGGCCATACCAATATTTTAAATGCGGGATTAATTAGATAGTAACAATCTGGTCAGAAAACTGAGGGAGCTGAATCTGGCATTGATGACCATCCCTGGCTCTATTCCCCATTCCCCCCCAGGGACTATGGAACTTTGAATGGCAAGAGTTTGTAAATCTTTGTGTCTACTCTTCTTCAGTATGGGCTGCCCAGGCCAGCCCTTTCTTTGCAGGGCCTTGTGCCCTCCCTAAAGCAAAGCATGAATCATGATGACTGTTCTGGATATTGGCTTACAACTGTTTTTACCTGTCATTCATGTCACCTGAGCTACGCTACCTTCTGCCTCGTGCTAACACATCCACCTTTTCTAATAAGTAGCAAAGAAATGTTGGGAAATTTCTTGCAGAAAATGGACATATGAGCGACCTCAGTGCTTTAGATGCAGTTATGCTGCCAGGCCTTTAAGACTGCAGTGAAAAGCTACTTTTAAGAAGCCTCTGTGGAGGTCAACATGAAGAAGAAGGTAAACTTAGAAAAGTTGCAGCAGAAGAAATGAAAAACAACGGCACAGAGAGAGATCACGAGGACTTTATTTTATACCAATAGAGTTGTGTGTTATTCGCATTAACCAGTCACAGGGTGGTTTGCAGTGTGTGAGCTATCTGGGTTATTTAAGGGGTGTTTTCACAGCAATAAACGGCATTACCTTGATCATATTGGTCAGTTCGTAGGGTCCGTGAGTTTCCCTCGCAATGAAGTAAGTGTACTGTCACAAACTGCCTGCCATTAGTAAAAAGTGAGATGCAAAAGCAAGCCATTCCCCACAATCTGCTTGCTTTAAACCAACTGAATGTTGGTTCAACTCACCCTTTCTGTGCTGCTGGGCAGAGGTAATCGCTAGGCAGCCAGGGCAGCAGCACCATCTCTAGCCATAGAGCAAGGCGTAAGCAAGATAAGCCACTCCACAGCAGCCCAGGGGACAGGACCACCACAAAGGGGGTTGATGCCACTTCTGTTCACAGGCCATCCCCAACCACTGCTGGGGTTGCCTGCAAGGGTGCCAATTAGTGCCAGCTGAGGAAGCAGTTCCTGCCTTGTGGACACCTGCCTGCAAGGGAGAGCACTGAAATCACCCACGCATCTCACAGAGGTCACCGAGCAGCCATTCGATGCTAATAACTTTTGGTCACTACCAACTTGGGCCGCAATCGAACCACTGACCTAGAGGTGAAAGGCTGTATATCCCATTACCAATCTGCTAAACCATCCAGTCTCCCTATTACTGCAATTTTAATTAACTGAGCCGACGGCATGAAAGCTGAAGGGAGGGGGAGTGGGCAAGGAAGCGAGAACACATTGGCTTTTACACGGTTTGTTTCTTTTGAGTGGGTTCTGCTTTTGTTGAAAAGCCTTGTCCTAACCTGTGTTGCCAGTGAGACACTCTCCAACCTGCTGCTCAGCACAGGACCAGGCTGCACAGTGGCTGTTAATAGCCAAAGAGTGAAATACTGCTGCTGCTTTGCAATGCAACCACTGGAAGAATAATTCCTGATGTCAGGATCTGAAATTTACTCTCATAGGGAACATTTCTCAGGGTAAAACTGGAAAAAAATTAAAGGAAGTCACAAACTTATAAATTCTGATACAAACAAAAAACCCACCCTGTTTGGACTCAAGTTCTTGCATGCTAGGATCCAGAGAAAGCATGTAATGCTGTCCATAATAGGAACGTACTCAATAAGCAGGAAAGTCTGACGAGCAAATTATTTAACCAGCCCTCAGCTCAGCTGATACACGTCACTGGGAATGGCTCCACACTTGTTTGAATGAGGAACAAAACACTGTGCTCCTCTCATAAGAAATCATGTCATTGCCAGATACAGAAGAAAAAAAAATTGCAATTTGTTTGGACTTTGGCAACAGTGCATGTCATTTTCTTACCTGCTCCTTTCCCTGAATTTTAGTGTCTTCACCAGTGGTAGGGAGCACTAGAAGAAAGATGGTGAGCACTACAGGAACTCTGAGGTTACTTTTGGATTCAGTCATGCCATTATCACCAGCAGCAAGAACCTCTGTAGTTTCCTGTGGTGATAGTTATCACCATCACTTGAATGATGTGTGCAGCCCTGGTGGATTCACAAAACAGGGCAAGCAAGTCATTCTCTCAGATCCTGAGCAGCTCTGCTGCCTTCTCCCCTGCCTCCATGTGGATCTTACATTGGAATTAGACAGCAGCTGGTATTGCTCCTTTGTGTCTGTGCACTCTTTTACCCAAGTGCTTACATTTCAAACAGTATCCACTGTCAAGCCTGGAGTACTTCATGCTTGTTCTTGCATGTGTGTTTGATAAGTCATGGTATGACTCTTTTCTTTCTCTGTGTGTTGATTATCCACCATGGTCTAATCCCGCAACATAAATGACAGACAGAGAGTCCCTAAAATGCAGCAGCTCCTCAGGGTCTGGCATCCTGTGAAAACCCTGCTCCTTGCAGGCTGTTCCTGTCTCCAGCAGTGCAAGCACAGGGGGAGGCTGATCACAGCTTGATCCCAGTCCCCAGCTGTCTGCAGCAGCCGCTTCTGCTCGGGGCCTCACACAGAGCACAGGCCAATCCCCAGCGCGGGGCTCCCCAGCCCTGGGGAACGCTCAGCCAAAAGCCTCTGCAACCCCTCATATGCCTGAGCCTCTTTGATGCTCCCTTGCCTTGTTATTTCAAATGCTTTGCATGTGTAACTTGTGTAACAGGTCTAGAAAAAGAAAATGAGCAAAAGGAAGCCGGGACCAAACTGTGCTTTTAATTATACCTGTGGTTGGGATAGAAAGCAAAGCATTAAGCAAACCCGGGCTATGTGTGTGCTGCTGGCTCTTCTGCTTTCCACTGCCACTCTACTCTACTCTATGGACTCTGCTCAAGGTACACTACCTTGATCTTTAATAGTCTCCTTTTTCCTCTTAGCAATCCTCCAGAGCACAGCCTTGCTCTGTCCCCCACCTCTCTGCTATCCTTTGCTGAGCCCTCTCTTCCTGCTGTCAAAGATGGTGTTAAAGTGTCGCCACACAGACCCAGGAGTTTGTGGAACTGTGAGAAGATATGTCAGAGGTGCCATGGCAGCTTTGCAGGTCAAAACTGGAGGAGTCGGGAGAAATGAATTATGTTAGGAACATAAACAGCAGCATCCCTGTGAATGAGTTAACATTCAGTTCCTCCATGAGGCTCTGTCTGAAGATCAAAGTGCTGAGAGCCTGAATACAGGAACTGCACTGCAGCATCAGAAGTGTTTCCAAGGAAGGATGAAGCTGCATGGGAGAGGGTCAGTGCAGTATTTCTAGAGAAGCCTCTGCACCACAGGTTGGAGTCAGGTTCCTGTCCTGACATACCTGCTCTCCTGCTGCCATGCTCAGGTTGGTTAGGTGTGTACCTGGGCAGCAGCCAAGAGGCAGTGAAGTAAAACATCTCCATTTGCAGCTTCACTGGCCCTGAAGGTGTGAGCACATTTTCTCTGTCCCAGCATAAAGCCAAAGAGGGCTACCTTAGCCCTGAGCGCATCTTTTATCCCTCAGTGTCCAGCTGCTGAAGTTTCTGCACAGCTAACCATCCACCCTGCCTAACAGAGGAAACAGATTCATGCAGGCAAGTGGGCTCTTCTCTGGTGGTCTGGTCTCAGAAGGCATCTGCCTGCGCTCAGTGCATGTTGGAATGGAAAACAGTGCACTGAATGATTGGAAGGCCCGCATGTTAAGGCAAAAGCTGAGATATGAATATGGGCCTAACTAACACCATGACTGTTCTCTAAGCAATGAAAAAGATGATTTCAGGCTGTACTCACTACAGTGTCCTACTAACACGGTCAGGGAGTAAACCATTAATAGCACTGACTTTTATGCTTCTAGACCGCAAGCTTCAGAGTTAATAACCTGTTGAAACAAATGAGGCAGTTCATCCACTTCAGAGCTCTTTCACAGTCTTTGCGTAAATTCAGCACGACAAAGATTTACACTTGGTTACCACTTCTAAACCTTTGTTTTCCTGCCCGTTGTGGCTAAAAAACATGTATTATGCATATAAATGAAACTAGATTATTGAGCATATTTTTTGCATGGGAGATGGATGTCATAGAAAATTCCATGGGCACAGAAGCAAAACCCTGGCTTATGCCATAAGAGATCCATGTCTCAGACAGGCACAGAATGGATGCATATGTTCATTTACGAAAGCCCAGCACAGGTGATTTGCCTCCTCTTTACTAACAATGGACTCCACTTTACATCTGCAGAGAGGAAAGTAGGGCCCAGGTACCCAAAGTAGACCTCTCCAGTGCTACTGTACCCCTGAGATCTTGTGATGATGTAGCCCAGAATGCTATCTGACACATAATTGTGTAGAAGAGGTCTTGACTTGCTGCTCTGCAGCTGGTGGATGTTCTGCTTAGCAGAGCAGTGTGGAGGGCAGTGCCTGGCTCAGGGTTTACCCACAGCACTGGCATTGTGCTGCAGACTTCTGCTGCCCAGGACTGCACTATGAGGTACAGCTGGATTAAACCAGCTGGATGGCAACCCCAGCTGCTGTGGGAAACAGGGAGACAGCAGGACTGTGCCACACTAATGTGATAAACACAATCTCATCTGCAGAAGGGCATGAAAAGGAAGGAAATCTTAACACTAGAGATTTAACAGGACTTGAGGTCTTGTGGAAGTCTTGCTCCTACTTGCTTCAGTGAGTTTTTCCCATAACTGTTGCTCAGAAAGGGAATGGGAACATTGAATGGGAAATATTTTGACAGAATGGGAAGTATTTTGTCAGAATTGCTGGGTTTTCCGTGTGCTCACCACTTCTCTACCTTCCCCCAGGGAACTGCGGGTCTCTAAATCAGATGCTTTCACTCCTGGCCTGCTAGAGCACTTGGAAATCATCATTCCTTGATGTCCTCCAGAAGCCACTGCTCCCTATTCTAAAGTTGCTTAAACTCAAGTACTTTTTCCTTTATTTGGATGCTCATCAGATTTGGACTTCTCTTTACCTCTCATGACTTCCAGTCACATCAACATGTCCACACTATGTTAACATCCCTGGCGACCAGGCTCACCCTGCAAATAAATGACCCACAAGAGAGACCATGACCTGACCATTTCAGTCACAGGCATGGCCACTGTGACAACCAGTAGAGGCACAGGAGCCTCCTTGAACCATCACCCTGTGCTGACAGGCATCCCTGGGATAGGCAAGGGCCACCTGCAATGTTAGCCCCTGCAAATGCCTCATCACAGACATGGCCAAGGCCAAGACTGACAACAGACTAAAATTGGTCATCTGAAGTTGTGCTGCAGAAGACAACAAGAGACAGTCCCAAGCAAATGAAGAACCAGAGTGACAGAAACCTCCTGCTGTGAGCTTGACTGCATATCAACAGGATGTGAATGCTAACCATAAAGCTTGACACTCCGGTGGACTTCGTCTTTCCAAGTGCTCAAGATGTGAAAATCATTGGCTACTTTTAAGCAAGCAGAGAAAGGCTTAGGGCACTCTAGCAATGAAGAACAGCAAGGTGCAGGAGAGGAGATTCTGTGATCCTGTTCTGGCGCCTACCCTAGGGGTCAATCAAGCCACTTGCTTCTTCCGATTCAGGTTTGGTTTATTTTGTTCTGGGCATGACAGCAGTTCCTGGGCTCTTTATCATACTCTACAATCCAACTTGTACCTGAAATGGAAGAGTACTACCATTGCTGTACCCCTGGGATGACATTCCCTTCCATCTCCCCATGCCTCCCTCAGCTTGCCACAAAGGCCACAAAGCACATAGCAGCAGCCCTGAGAAAGCAAATGCAGGCAGTCATTGACCCAGACACATCATTTCCCAAGGCAATGCTGTAAGTACAGCAAGGGCTTATGTCACCAGCCATGCATTGAGCCTCAGGTTACAAAACTGAACTTTAGCTCACAAGAATGGGACAGCATCCTCTACTTCCCAAGACAGAACATTACTTTACCTGCATAACAGATTCTCCATTAACCCAGAACAGATCCTTGCTCCTGTCCTGCCGTTGAGATTTACATAAGCGTACCTCACTGTATTTCCCTGGGCTTAGATGAAGACAGACACTTTTGCTGGTTCAGAGTGGCATGACTCATGTCATTCACTGTGACTGACCTGCTCTGCCTAGCAGTGGTCCCCCACAAGATAGGTCACCATTGCCCAGCTCCATTATCTCCATTATGGGTTCTTCTCTCATTGACCTGAATATCATGCTCCTCTTCCTTTTATTAAATGTCTGCTCTCATCAAGAGAACACAAACATTACAGCTCACCAGCAGCAGAGACTTTTCTCCTACTGTTTTCCTCACTGCTCCTGCCATAGTGCTGGTCTGTACTTTTCAGGCATGGGTACCCAGACCAGACCAGACCAGCATCAGGGAGAAAGGCTCAGTTGCTGTAGGAGGCACCACCAGCTCTAGATTGTTGAAAGTAGGAAAAATACTGGTACCACTGTACTTTAAGTGAGAGAAAGGGAGATGTTTTATCTGCCTTTCTGGAGTTCCCATTTTCCTTTTCAAGGGGTTTTGGTTTCCCTGAGGGAAGCTGGACCACTCAAGGATGTAGCCACACTTTGGAGTGCAGAGGAGGGTGAACATATGCTGGCAAGTACAGAAGGGTGGGAAGGAGAGACAAGGACAACAACAGGGGAGAAACAGTAAAGTCTCAAAGTCTGAGAGACTGCAGAGAGCAAGGAAGCTCTACAAATGTCCATGATGTTGATGAAATCTTGCACCCAGGCATAGAAGAGAAGCAGTGGTGGACTGCACCTGCATTCCCATAGCATTGAAATTTATGTATCTAGTCACACTAATAATTTTTAAAAACAAATTCACATGCTGTTCTCACTTGTCTTACAAAAACCTCTCTGTACATTCCTTAGATCTGTGTAAATGCCCTCTGACATGAGAGTGGTGGAGTGCATGAAGAGTGTTATGGCATAGAGGTCCTGCTGAGATTCATAGTGGTCTCACCCTGTAATCTCAGGCTGCTTCATTTAAACCTCTGCATGTTTGCACATATCTCTTGATAGCTTCACATATGGGCTCTTGGTAAATAAGGGACAATTTTGTTTCCGGTGGCTTTTTTCACCTTTTTTTTGGCAACTGCATTTTCCCTTTATTCAGCTGACTGGTTTTCATTAGTATCTCTACGAAAGTAAAAGCCTGAGGTGTAGGGTGCAGGGGAGAGTGACCAACACTACTAAGACTACAAACTACAGGCTCAGGGTGTGGGCAAGCTGTGGAAGGCAACATTTGAAATCAAGAGATGTTTTATTGCTTTCAAAGCAAAAAAACAATGGGATAACACCACAAGCACTGAAGATTTCTACAGTTTGCTGAAGCGGCCTTAGAGGTTTTGCTCTTATGGTGAAGTGAAAAAGCTACATGAAGGCTCAGCATCCCATACTGGGTGCCTTCCCTGACCCAAGTATCCTGCTCTCCTTGGCCCTGACTCTTAGTGGCACTGTGATGGTGTAGCTGGCATGCAGGAATATGGTAGGAACCAGTCCAGAATCTAACAGCAAGAGGCTGCTATCTTGCTTTAAAGCAGCCAAAAGACAGTCATCACTGTATTGTGCTTTCCTTACAAGCGTTCTCCCTAATCCCTTCTGGTTGTTCCACATCAATCTTAAAACACGAGTGTTGCCCCTTGTAACATTTTTATCAGTATTTTAGATCCTCAAAACACAGCAGTGACACAAAATATCTGTGATAGAAGTCACAAGAGAGAAGAAAAAAAATTTCTCGTGTTTCAAATCCAACCATAACAACGCGTTTCAGAAACCCCCAGAGCAGGCTGTAGCACCAAATCAAGAAGGTTTTACCATGAAAGGTGAAACAGTACAGAGGGGTAGGAGGGGTTGGGGAGGTGGGAGTGGATTGGACTGTGGCTTGGTGTGTGTGTTGGGTTTGGAGAACAGGGGCACCTGGTGATACCTTCATCTGCCTTTTCATCTCCTGTTCAAGTGCTTGTTCTTTATTGTACCGTGGATAAAATTTCTCCAGCTGTGTATCTTCATATGCCCACGGAGAATGGCTGACTGCCTAGGCCTGCTGCTAAGTCTCCAGGTTTCTCACCAAACATAGGCTCTGGAAGGGGATTGTGCTTATGGAAATGCTTACTCCTTTTGTATATCCCCCTTCCCCATGGCTGTATGGGCCTATCTTGACAAATGATAAATACAAGAAATTGCAAAATGACACTGTTTAGTAGGTTTAACAGTTCTACATGGTCACACATGGATGCCTTTCTATGTCCTTTTAGCTAGTACTTCCCTTTAGAACCCTCTGACTTCATCCTTACTGATACACATGGCAACAGGAGGAACTTCAGCATATGGTCCCATTCCTAAAAATAAAGCCACTACCCTGCAGAGTGTTCACTTCTACCGTGGTATCCCAAAGGCATAAAAAAGAAGGTTGGGACTTCTCTTTGCAGTGCCCTGTGTTGCTTCTCTCGTATCATCTGTGCTGTCATCTAATAGAAATACCTTAAAAAATAGTGTGTTCAGTGCAGGAAGAGAACTGTCTTTGTTAGCTGAATGGATTTTAGGAAGATTTGTACTCTAGTTTTCAATAGCAAATGTATGTTTCATAAACAGATAGAAGTTTCAGAGCAGTTACTTTTAGTATGCCATTTATATTGCGACATTTGGAAAATGAAGAAAAGCAAGGGAGCATGCTTAGATAGTGTGGTAACTCTGTGCTCATTTTGGACCTTAATTAAAGAGTCCTATGATGCCACTTATGAGTCTTTCCTGATAGGTTATTACCTCGTGTTGCCTTATGCAGCTTTTCTAACCTTATAGCCACTACCTTGTTTTATCATTTACTTGTGATCGGCTTGGAAAACAAACAACCAGAAAAAATTAATTTTCTCAAGAAGAGATTTTATTTTCTGTGTGGAGGCAGTGGCACAGCTGTATATCCCCATGCACTCAGTGTAGCTTGTGCTGCTTTCTCAAACGTTTGGAATAATTTCCTGTTCAGGGTAGACCGATCCCTCACTGTAGTAAAAACCATGTCAGCTTTAGCAGGAATGTTTTCAGAGTCTCCACCTGGGAAGACTACATCTCTGAGTGGGAAAATAAACACATTGGCCTTCAGTGGGTTCACTGACTATTTTCTCTGCTGGCAACATTAATTGTTCTGTCAGTCAGGATGATGATCGTTTTCAGCACCAAGTCCTAAAAGAATGGGTGTATAATATTGTCTTTTGTTAGTATCTGGACTCAGAAAACATGGTGGTACCTAACATTGTCTGTGTTCATAAAGTTAGCTTAGAAACCAGAGCAGGCTGGATAGCACCACCCAAATGAGCATGAGCTGATACAGAAAAAGATAAGCTTTCTCTGTGTCTTTCTTGTGCTTCAAGTTTAACAGATTAGGAGGAATATTTCACATATGCTCACAAGTTTTAGACTGCACTATACTCTCAATTATGTTGTTACACTAGGAAGAGACTGCATTTTACATAGATATAACTGAGCAAAGCTAAACCTGTTATTTATACAGCTACACTGACATGAAGGAAAGTTATTTTGAAAATCGTAAGAACTTTTATCCCCTAAATGGAGACCTTTATTGTAAAGGAGGACTTTTGCAGAATTTTAGTAGCACCAATAGGAAAATGCCAGTAAGATATACCGCAAATTACTGGTTCAAATCAGCACCAGTTTCTAGCACAGAAAAAATAAAAATCTGTAATCAGTAGTAGACAGAATTCTGAACCACCTAGATGCACACCTGTACTGACAGTGCTTTTCTTAAAGTTTGGTGACTTTTTTGTAAAGTGAACTGAGTACCTCTGCTATACTACAGGTCTAATACAGTAATTTCTTAATAAGTATGACCACAATATAGAGAAATTAAATATTCTCTCACAGATAACACTAATGCCTGCAAATATGGTGTCATTGTTGCCTTTCTCATAAGTCACTCATTTCCTACCCCATCAATGGAACATATCAAGGAACAACTCTTTATCTTTTAATTCTATTTCCCCCAAGTGCCTCTCTGAGTGTTACAATGCAGAGAAGTTTTGGGGAACTACAGCAGTATACACTTTTCCTGTAGAGGGCAATACATTTGAGTATTTATGAGTCATAAATTTATGAGTATTTTGGGTATTTGTACAAATATATAAGCTCTCCGTCTTACAAAATACCAGACAAGAAAACACAAAGTCAGTGTGCATCAGTATTTTGCACAAAGATGGTTACACTGCTGTCATACCTATGAAATATACTTAAAGACACTGGCATACACTCACAATAGACAGCATCTGTCTAGTGAACTACCTCTGCTCCTGAGTCCAATAAGCCAGTTGCAAAAACAGCACATTGCTTCCTCTTGTATTGCACTGCATAAACAGTTCATTATGGTTTTCACATTCAAAAAAAAAAAAAAAAAAAAATAGCACTTTACTAGTGCAAATAGAGAAAAAGCCATGGTGGAAAGCAGCACCAAGCCGCTGCGAGCTATTGAGGAGGTCTGTTTACCTCTCTGTGCCCTGGTGTCCCATCTTACTCAACATCTGGCTTTTCTATTTAAATTGCAGAGTTTGTCACTTATTCCACATCCTCAAGTGCCCACAACAATAGAAACCTCTAAACAAGATCAAGGCCACTAGCACATAAAGCATAGTAAGTAGCAATGTTGGTGTGGCACACATATGGCATGTCTGTCTTCTGATATAGCCACCGTGAGAGTCATCATACACAGACCTTCTGACAGTCAAACCCATCTACTTTTTGTACTGCATCACACCAACATTCCTATCCTATATTCCATATTTCTCATTGTTTTCAGACCAAAAAGCTACATAACATACATAGTATACTCAAGCATTAATATTACAGTTATTCCACACTCTAAAACTTGCACTGATGAAACTATACAGCTATCCTATAATTATTATAGGCCTGAGTTCTCATGTCCAAAACCAGAATTTGCTGCACGAAAATACTCACAGCATTAAAACCTGATATCTTACTCTATTCTGTGTCTGAGAGTAAGTGCTCTGTCATGTTGGATATACATCGTGTCTATCTATGATCCCCCCACATGCACATCTAACCCACACAGAAATAAAACTGTGGATGTGGGAATGATTTTTATTTTGTGGGCTGACAATCACTGCTTCATATTACTGGATGATTATGTAATTTATTATTATTATGTGTGGGTTTTGTTCTGCTGTGGGGTGGTTCTTGTTAGGATCTTCCTTTTAAATACTGATTGCAGTGCCAAGGGACGTGAATAGCCATCCTTGAAATCAGAAGGAATAATTAATGCACAGTATCATGAAGACAACTTCAGTTCTATATATAATAAGTGCTACATTCTCTTTTGTTTCATTCTTGTTCTACAACTGTTAAGACTGGTTTCAAATATGGCAAGCAGGGACATCAGTTGGCTAATAACTGGTTCAGCCTTTCTTCCTTTGTTAATTAATGTTGCCTGCAGCTGGATTTAACACACTGAATGAAGGCAGAGCTAGAAGTACATATTTTGGGACTCTGTAAAGCAGCAAGCTGCAGCTGACAGCTGGGACCAAGAGTTTTGTGGTATCATGTCCTTAACTAGGAGCTAAAAATCTAAAGATTTTAATTGCATTAAATCTGAGGTGGAGATTTAGTAATGCTTTTCTCTACTACATATCCAAGGGGGAATAAAGTAGTGATGGAAGAGTTTATCAAGTTGTACAGCTACTGCAGAAAACTTTTATCTTGGATATCTTTCTCACCATGTCTTTTTTATGCTGTTTCATCTTTTAACCTGTTCTTTTCCCGGTTCTTTCTCTTTTCCACACTGTATCAGTACTTCTCCACCTCATTGGCCTGTCTCACTTTTTATTGTTGCCACACTTACCAGATGTCAGACTGAGGTACAACTGATCATTTTTTATGCAGATTTTTCTCTTTGAGTGAAAGAAAACATGGAACTTCTCATAAAAAGTAACAACTCATGTCTTCTTATTGCTTAGTGAAATTAAAAACTGATGCTGGGAATTCTGAATGAGCTCTAGAAAATCTGGTTTTAATACAGTAATCTTAATTTTTTGGCATAATAGTACTGCAAGATCACTTATGAGAGAGAGAAATAATAGCAATACTTAACAGAGTAAACACTGATTAGCCCTTTATTGCTTATCTTATTTCTTCACTATTAGCTAAGCTCCAAGCTTTTATTTCTTCTGAAAACTAAACCTGACCCTAACACGGACTTTCTGTGCTACCTTTTTGTGTTCAAGAGATCACAAAATATTTTGCAAGATGTAATGGCAAATAAGCAAAACAGAAAATATGCAATAGGATTTGAAGGTAGAATTTGCTCTTTTACTCTCTCATATTGGTATCAGAAAAAGTGTATCACTGTCACATTAGTGCCACAGGATGGGACATGTTTTAGGGAGTTACATATTTACATTTTATTATCCAGATAGCTGTGGACAGTTTCACTGTTGTGTATTGGTTGTAAGGTGCTCTATCAGAAATGGCTACTTCATTTTTACACTGAATTAATCCTGTTAACAGACATGACATGTTTTTATTGATGGGTTATTTTTGATCATTGTAGATACACCAATTTATGATTGAAAAGGATTGCAAGAGTCCTACATTTTGATTCTAAGGTCTGTCAAGAACTGCCTAAAACAAGTGAAGACAGATCTCCCTGATAAATGCAGTTATACATCTATCTTGGGCTTCACTTCACTGTGATATCTAGGCTTGAGATTTGGAAAGTCGGTATAGAAGTTAGTGGGAACTAACACCACACTACTGCTTTTTCTAAAATGTTGGACTCCACGTCTGACATTTGACTACAGACCTGCAGGGCCTCTTGCAGGCGTGTAGCCTGGCCATAACTTTGACTAGGCTTTTCTGCAAGTTTTTACTTCCAGAAGTGAAAGCCCACCCATGTTTTACATAGGAGTTTTCTCATTCACCCATGCAGGCATAGGTCTTGCTTTGGCTTGTGGTGTTTCACATGTTGTAAACTGTGATGTCTTATTCTGTGGTTGTGACGAAGACACCTTTTGTCCCTATCTATTCCTTTAAAGAGACCCGACAAAGATCCTTCTCAATTTGATGCCCTCCTCTTCCTTCTTTACATCTTTCTGTTGGTTCCCTTTTTCTAACACAACAGACATCAACTTTGGTCTTCATGTCTCATTGTTGTCTTAGCATCTCCACACTCTGTAACTCTTTCTCTCTGTTGAGTTTTGAGATAATCTTCCTCTGCAGGTCACCGCTGGAAATGGGAGCTGTCACCAGTGAAGAACTTACCTCTCCTTGCATAGGGGAGGCCCAAAAGATGTTACTAGCACTAGATCCACCTGTAGAGCAGCACAGAACTGGACAGTTACTGGCTGGGAGAGATGTGTGGCTTAAAGAAAATACACAGGCATGTGTAGGGACTGGTGACTGGTATCCCCAGCAGCAGCATATCAGAGAAGTCCCCTGGTTTCTTTCTGACAGTGCATTGCACTAAACAGTTGGCCAGCTTGCTGCCACCCCTTTGCTCGAGGGGACAATGACACGGTGGTCCTACAACCCAGGACAAACAACGTCATATCAGGAGGATTTTGGTGTCTTTCTGCAGACAAGTTTCTGCTTCCCAACACACATCACTGCCTACAGCTCAGTCTCTCTCTAAGTGCCCATATCTCCCAGGCTAGCTTGTTACTTTCTGTCTGTCAGGCAGCAGGGGGAATGCTTTAAAACAAAACAAAACAAAACAAAACAACTAAACAAAACCAAACCAAACCAAACAAACAAAAAACCCCAAACCAAACCAAAACAAAGCAAACCAAGAAACACCCAAAATAAGTATGCCAACCCCAAGGGGAGGCTAAGGAGAGTTTGCCGCGATGTGGAGTGGGGAATATTCCCCAGTCGACGCACGGGGCCGACCTCAGTCCCAGTTGGCAGCCCCCGGACCCTTCCCGGTGTCGCTGCGGGGCTGCTCCGATCCAGCCGGGCTCCCTCCGGGGCTGGAGGAGCCGCCCATCCCCACGTCGCCCCGCCGCCAGGCCATCCCTCGCCCGCCGACCGAGGCGTGGGGCAGCAAGCACAAGGAGAGGTATTTTTTTTCTGTTTGGGTTGTTTTGGTTTTTTTCCCTTCGTGGGGGGCTAAAAAAATACCTCCGCGGTCGTCATCGGGCACCGTGCGGGAACGTGGTAGGCTTCGGCAGAGCAGAGGCGCTGTACATTTGACAATTCCATTAAAACGTTAGTAAAGTTAATGCAGCCTCGATGGCATCTGCAATACTAAACAAGAAACCAGTTTCAACCCCAGTCCTCACTGGAGGGGATATACTAGTATGTTTCTTATTTTTATTTTCCTTACAGCCTGTTAAATTGACTAATAAAGTCAACACAGAATTCTCTGTGTGGCTTCAAAAAACTCAGTAATTTTGTTAGAAAACGTTGAAATCCAACTCCAAAGTATTCAGCCCAAATATTTAGTTAAAGTAACCCTGTGGGTTAATAAACTAAACAAAAGCAAACCATGCAAAACTGCAGCAATGAAAACCAGACTTAAATAAACGAAGGAAAGTTTATAAGAACCCTTTAACTGGAAAAAAACAGTGAAGGAACACTGCATGAAAGTTTAATATGAAGCATGTGATATACAGGGGCTCATTTTACAGGTACGTGGCTTCTCCTCGGATGGTTGTTGTCCCCAGGAAAATTTTGAAAATTATTTTTCTGCTAAGCTGTATTTCCTTCAAAACCTCACGGCATCGGTTCCTGTTGCAGAAACGCTCGGCAGCTTTTGGCAGGTTAAGAGGATCACTACTCGGTGCTGCAGGTCTCTCTCACTGCCCACGCTTCACCACGTTGCTAATTTCGGTGTCTGACTTGTTTAGTTATTTCAGCTCCAGTAATGTGGTTGCAAAATATTTACCTTTCACACGAGAATCTGGATTATTTTGTTTAGAGACAGATGCACTCTCCAAAATGTTTGTTTATGAGCAGTACTTGGAAAAGGGGCAAAACAAAAGATTCCTCTTCTCTGCCACCACAATTAAACCGGTTCCTAATAGCTAATCCTAATAGCTAAACCCCGGTTTGCTATAGAGATTGAGTAAGGCTGAAAAAAAAAAAAAAAAAAAAAA
>VWZG01003259.1:11945-45299 GCA_013396735.1 Grallaria varia | reverse complement strand
ACAAACAAGAAAACAAACAAAAATGCCTTGCTTTGAAAATTCAGTCATGAAGCATCTACTACAAAACTGAGAAGTTAGCCCACCAGTCAGATATTTAATTGATTAATCTGACACTGTTGCTGTTAAAAACTTTGTTTCTAGTGTAAACACACACAGTTTAAACTTCCAACCACAGTCAAAAAAACCCCCCAGTAATTTCTAATTATGTTAAATGTAGCAATCAGCTCCTATATCTCAGAGGAGTTAATTCATGTGTTCCAACTGAGTATTTGCCATTTTTTATTTTTGCTGAGTACGTGGAGAGCTTGTGTAGAACTCTTACACTTCCCTCATTAATTTCACTTATTATTAAACCTTTTAAAAATACTCCAGATTCTTTTCAGATACCATGAAGACACAGAATTGTGACTACTACAAACTGCTTCAGAAAAGTATGTTACGGAAGAAGCTGCCTCCTGGATTAATAGTGTGTGCTGCGGGTTCACCGCCTTCACAGTAGGTTGAAGGCTCCGTTACTTTGTTAAATACATGCATAGCAAACATTGTATCTTTGCTCCCCTATCCAATGTGTGCTGCTTCTATGGTTAATCCAGGACATTATGATCACTTTCCACATTTTGCAAGATGACTTCTTGCCACCCTTAGCGGGGAGTTGAGTGACATTTAAGAGGAAGAGCTCTTAACTATATTACTTAGGGATGAAACAACTCTGTTGCTCTCCTACAACTGTCAAGCACACCATAGCTTCAAGAGTGGACAGCAATGTGTCAGAGAATTAATGTATTTCTGATAATGCCTGTTCAGTCATTGAGGAGCTATATTTACTAATAGCAGCACAAGCACTTTGTCAATCACTGCATACAGAGTTCTCCACAAATCTTGATGGTTCCATGTCAACAACGTGCCTTCAGGAAGGACACATAAAGATTTGCTGTCACCACAAAAACACTTTTGCATGAATTACAAGCTATATGCTTACTTACCAGTCATTCACTGTTGTCAGGTGATTTGAGAAGCCTGTCCTTTAAGTTCTGACATATGAAATATGAATACAGAAGGGAATAGCCTTAGAAAGAGCGTACAAAGAACAGGTACCACACATGCTGTGAGTCCTCTGGATGAGAGCTCGCGGTGTTGGAATCATGCATGTTTATGTTAGAGATAATGTAATGCACATGAAATGTGACATGTTGGATTCAGTGCCCCAGTAGTCTGCTGGTTTGGGCTTTTAAAAGTAAGAAGCAAGTTCAATATGCCATTGAAAAATGAACATATCCAGCTTTTCCAGCCACACAACAGCTCACTTCAATTACTGCAAAATCACAAGAGACTGAAATTATATGTTACATTTTACTTTTTCAAAAGCCATACCTCACCTAGCACATAATCTTATTCATGTCTAACAACAGTGCAAGTGAGTTGCTGGTAAAACTTAGTGAAAATACATCCAAATAATATTTTAAATAGCCCTCTTACTCTATAAATGGGATCCCTAATAATATACAATTATCTAGACAAGAATAGTTACTTGTTTTGATTTCCTCCAAGCCTATTTATTACCTCTCAGATTTGAAATGCCTCACAGCTTCCCTCAAAACCTTACAGTCTCTCTACAGTACATTGCAGCATTAATGTCTACTTTGGCACTTTTTTCATCTTCATTCTGCAGCTTTTAGCCTGCTGCTACTGAGATTTCAGCTGGAAACTGCTCTTCCTACATGGTCTGCCTCCGCCAGGGATTCAGCCTAGGATTTAGCTCACCGAACTTTGACTAAAGGAACATCTACTCTAACTTAATCAATAAGGCTCCTTCCAAAGTCAATGGGTCATGTAGTCTTTCTAATTAAGACAGTGATATTAAGTCAGTCTGAACAACCTACTGGCAACACCTATGTCTCTCTATTGAGATGAGAGAGACTGGATGAGGAGGTTAAAACTGCATGTATACCAGTATAAAAAAAGACATGGACTGTTTTCTGGTCTGAGCCAAATCAGCATGGCACAGCTTTGAGTACTCCATTCAACTATAAACAACCTCTTGTCTGTCAAAACAGGTGAGTTACACCCAAACTGTTATTGGAATGATACCTGGCCTAGGCTGACTCATAGCAGTGCCTGGATGCTGCCTGGGAAAAAAATCGCATGGGAAAAAAATGTGCCAGGATCTGTGCTCACAGTCGGACACTAGGAATGAGTGTGTGCCAGTTGAAAGGCCCACCTCCTGATCTGTGGTTTACCAGTACAGGTGATAAGTACATGTATCTGACTTGTTAACAGGTGAAAATTAATCAAATTAATACGAATTCTAGCCTTGAATGTGTTCTGTATTAAATGGGTGAATTGCGGTAAAGGAAATAAATGTTTTTGACAAGCAAGAAAAAGACTTATTGAAACCTCACTAGCCAATTCAGCCACTGTGCTAAAGACATAATTTACAGAACATTTATCTG
The DNA here is from genome assembly GCA_013396735.1 of Grallaria varia. Lineage (NCBI taxonomy): Eukaryota > Metazoa > Chordata > Aves > Passeriformes > Formicariidae > Grallaria > Grallaria varia. The sequence continues at coordinate 42,849 of VWZG01003259.1, read as the reverse complement.
AGCTACATATCTGAGTACTGTATACAGTAGAAGAGCCTCTGCTACTGTAATCATGCCAGTTACCAAGGCTGGCATTGTAATCTTGCCAGATACCAAGATTGGCACTGGTGCCACAGTAACTCTATCATAGAACTAGTTTTACTGAGAGACAAGCACTAAAAATAGATTCCTGTATCCTGGACAAAATTAAGAAAGTTATAGAAGATTATAATCTTCTCATAGATGATTAAACTGAAGTAGACTGAATCTGGATAGGAATTCTTAGTTGAGAAAAAAAAAAAAATTCTAAGATAGATTTACATAAGGACAATCGACAAATGCCAAAGTTTATTTATAGTTTTTAATAAAGTAAATGTTTTTATTATATGATTTTAATTTTTCTCATACATGCCTACTGTTCAAATTGTTTTTTCTTTTCCTCTTGACATGGTCATAGACCTCTTTTCTGAATAACTATCATGAAAATCATATTGTCTGATTAACAGCTGTGTAGCTTCCCAAAAACCTAAGAGCTCATTCTGTAATCACAGAAAAAGTCTTTCTGAGTGCAATGGGGCTATTTGCATGAATAAAGACTTGCAGCCTCAATCCCTAAATTTATATTTATAGTATCTTTAAGTATAATAAAATTAAATTACAAATGAGTTTCTGATTAAGTGTCCTTTCAAGTGCTATAAAATCTTACATTGAGCCAGAGCTCCCTACCGTTCCTGTGATAAATAAGTGTTCAGAAAGATAACACTAGAGGGTTTAGTAGGATGCAGATCGTTGGAGCCTCCTTATCCCAGTTTTTGACAGGAAACGGATTTTCAGGTTTACATATAATCTGAAAAGATATCCAGGAGCACCAAACATCATTCTAGTTCCTTTTTAGACACTGCAACTACAGCTTTCAAAATGAAGGCTGTAAAGATTGGGAGAGAACAGTTCTCCTCTGGCAAGAAACAGGGGACAGCTGGCCAAGCTACAAGACCCTCAGAAACAACTCTTGTCAGAACACCTTAGTTACAATTAGTTACAAAGAAATCTGTTGAGAAAGGAAAACTCCAAGGAAATTTGGACACTGTTGTGAAAACACCCCAATCAAAAAATAAAGTAGGCACTAAGGACCATTATGCTATGTTGGACGGAGTGATATCAGTAGTGGACTTGGTTAAGGTGCAGGTGCTCCTTAGTTGTCACTTTCTTTCCTATCAACTCCATCTCTTCAAACATCTCTTTTTTTCCTGCTCTGAAAATATTTATCCATACATCCCATGTCTGAGACACTGAGTGTCTCTCATTTCTTTTGCCCCACTCCAAAATACCTTTCTTTTCCCTCTCACCTAGCGGAAGGTACAGAGAGACGGTTTTTCCAGTTACACCCCTCATTACCACCCAGCTTTTTGCCCCAGCCCCCAGATGAAGACTCTGGGGAGGAAGCATGCTTCAAGGGAAGAGGGAATGACATGTGTTTCATTCTTTTTAACCCCTGCCTTCTCCTGCTGGCTGAATGCCTGTCCCACACACCCTGGACTGTTCCCAGCTGAAAAAACACTGGTCAGTTGTTTAAGTGGTGTATTTTTTTCCCCCGTGTATTTAACCCAAATCTGCAGACTACTGGTTTTAAAAAACTTAAGCTACAGATCTGATTGGATTGTGTATTTATAATGTGTCATGTTTTATATGGGTGAATGTAAAAATGCCAGTTGCTTAGGATCTCATTTTGTCCATAATAAGTAAAAAGAAGATACTTTTTTCAATGAATTATATAATAAAAATCAATCAGAAAAGTGGTCATATACTAAAGTTTCTCATATTAACCGAAAAAAATCCCAACTTGTTTCAAAAGCTGAATTTTGAGAGAAATAAATGTACAGTGTAGAAAGTATACACAATATATGTGTAGGGATCAAGTATAAATCAAGCCAGAATCTTCTTCCCCTCCTGTTTGGAATCTTACAGCTTTTAAAGCATAGTATTAGCCTGAAGTTTATCACTGAGGTTTCTGGACCACCTCCTCCTTCTTCACTGTCCTTGGTGACTGCAGAGCCGTTTCTCTCACATAGTCTCACTCTTCTCTTTTTCTGAAATCTGCTCTTCCACAGTAACTTTTCCCCCTTCTTAAATATGTTATCCCAGTGGTGCTGCCACCATCACTTTTGGGCTCAGCCTTGGCTGGCATCTGGTCCATCTTGGAGACAGCTGGCATCGGCACTGTCAAACATGGGGCAAGCATCTCTCATTTCTCACAGAAGCCACTCCTGTAGGCCTCAGCTACCAAAATCTTGCATGCAAGCCCATTATTGCTGCTAGACAAATATATATAAAGTCTTATCTCAGAAATAATGGTGTAAATGAATAGTCACTACTAGCTGAAGAAGTCCCACAGTCTCAGGAATTACTTCTGTAATAGCAGAGGCTTGAGATATGAAGGGGCTACTCCCTAAGCCTAGCAGAACTTAGAAATTTGTAAATTTTTAACCAGAAAAGGTAAGCAGGGAAGAATAAAAAAATACTTTTTTATGACTAAATGTTTTGCACTCTCAAAATTCAAGCAAGGTTGAATCTAGAGTGAGAGCTGTTCAACATTTCACCTTAAATTTTACCTTGACTCTCACCTCACTCCATCTTGGTGTTGATATATGAGCACGATTAAACTTGTTTGGCTGAAGCAGCTATTTCCTGCTATTATTCACCTTGCTTCTTGCAGAGATGGCCACTAGCAACTGGGAAGGCTGGACCAACCTGAGTACTATTTCATGAACAGCTTACCACTGACACAGTAAGGCAAAAGGGCAGCTCTAAAATGATGCCATTCGGGAGCAACCTCATATGGAGCCAGCTGTCCTAGCCATGGGGAATGCATTTGCAGGGAAAAGGGTAAGGCAGAGAGCTCCAAGATGCTACAGTAACCTGAGTTTAATCATCCTGTGAATCAATACCCTCAATCACCCTGAATATCCTTTAGACCTTTTGCTCTTATTACTTCATTTATACACTAAGCCATTTTCTTTGTCCTGCCCTGAAATCCCTTGCACATGCAATTTCTCTGATGTTTCCACTTTCGGGCTTAGCAGAGACCGCAAAATTCACTCTCTGTTATTTAGCACCTCAAGCTAGACAGCAACTTGGCCACAGAAAGGAACATTCAGTATTTTATTCATCATTAAACCCAGACACCTTTAAACTGTTGATAGTGCATTTTATTAAACAAAAGGCATATTATTGGCTTCGAGCCAGTTCAAATAAATATTTCTTGGTCAAGATCTAATAATATAAAACATCCTGAAAAACATTAAAGGAATCATATAACCAGATTTTTGTGTCAGATTACATAAAACTGGGAAATTTAAGGTTGATTAGTTGAAAATCATTGTACCATATGAACAGAATGTTGTTGAAATCTATAAAAATATAACAAGAACATATAAGCAGAAGTTCTGATATCTATTCCAGATGTATCATTTTATTCTGGTTTCTTGCTGTAGTAAGGCTTATACTACTACGCCGTTTGTCTTACAAATAACTTCTGAAGTCACTCACCAATTCAATCAATTTAATAAAATATTAACTTTTCAAAGTTCATATGATAATTAGAATCTTCATAGAGAAAAGAGCCCCAAATTATTGTCTCCCTCGAGGGAAAAGCAATTGCAACTTATCCCTTTGCCTCCTTTGAGAAGAATCAAACATCTGGTCATCCAGCAATTGTATATTGGCAAGAAATCATCACAAACAAAACATCAAATCACCTGTAGCACCTAATAAAAAAACATCTAGCAGTGATCTCCATCTCTTCAGTGGAAAAGAGAAGTAATTGTTTTATGGATTCAGCAGAAAATATTGGTTATTTACCAACTTTTTTATGCTTCTAACAGTGGGCTGAAAAGCAGAGAGTCACTGGCCACTGAATGACCTGATTTCCTCAAGGACTAGGTTCCGAGGTAAAACGCTTGCTAGAAGCTGCGCTAGAGAACGGTTTCAAGTAGGTACTACATTTATCTACACATAGACAGAGAAGTTAAGAAAAATAATTAACAGCACAATAGGATATGAATTTAAAACGGATCAGCATGACACAAAAACATTCAGTGTAGACCTTTGAACTGTATCTATCATAATAATAATTCAGTCATGTCTGGGAAAGTTTCCAGGTGCTGGAACACAATTGTCTGTGTGAATAAATGCTTAAATGTTCCTTGGCACTAATTTGGCTCATGCCAACTATCATGGTCCAGACCATGCCCAGAGGTAGAGCTTGTACAGACTAGCCCATTTTCAATAAATGGTGTACATACAATACCCTGTTCTGGAGCTAAAAGAATTTGCTACGTGAGTAGCTTCATGCCAGTTGGCTTCAGCACCTGAAAGAGTTTTCATGCACATATAATTCACTAGTATAGACACAACATTAGTAAAAACTTTGAATAATGTTGTGTGTAGTAGCTATACCATCTTGAACAGTAAGTAGCTTGTCCCAGGCAGAGAAATCATTGTGTACATCCATAATAGGAATTAATGAAGAACAAATATTATTGCCATGCTTGATTCTTGCTCTGTGACTCTTCTGTGTATACAGGTCCTAAATAGTGATGTCACTGTACATGCAATTTCTTGTATTTCAAGAGAAAAGTGGTAATCAGTGATATCTACAGTAGGTTTTTAATGAAAACTGGAATATTAATTTAAAAAATTGTCTTCTCACTAGCAATCACAAAATACAAAAAAAAATAAGGCTCATCCAGTAAATTAGTCAGGATGAATTATTCTTCCACTCCAGTATTAATGACTCAACATCAGCTTGGCAGAAGATATTAAGCTGGGTCTCTCAGGGATCCATTCTGGCTTCAATATCATTCAATATTTTCATTAATGACTTGGAAACTAAAGTTGGGAATATGTTAATTGCATTTGTAGATAAATACAGGGCTGAAAGTAATCAAAATACCGTGATGGTACAAGGCAGATGTAAATGGCAGAGCCTGTGTCTTCCTAATCAGTATAGCATATCGCAGAAGCCTAATAATCATGACCATGGATTATGGATACATTTGTCCTACCAATAATATAAAATAATGATAACAATGTCAAATAGGATATAATTCCTGAAAAAGAATGCAGAATTCAATGAGATTACACAAAGTATTCCTGATAAGAAGAAACAAGATGCATACATATAAAATATGAAAATCAGTACCTTTGCAGCTAGAGAAAAAGATCTAGGTACTTTAGCAGATGATGAATTAAATGAGTCAACAACATGACATATTTCAAATACTATAAATGCTATCTGGATTGCATTATTAGGAGTGTCATGTTAAACAAGCTAGGCAATTATGCTGCAGTGCTTAGCAGTACACCAGTGCACTTTAGAGTACTATTTTCAGTTCCAGTTACTCCTCAAAGAAGTTCAGGAAAAAAAAAGAGAATAATTGAAGCACTTTTCCTAAGCAACAATTTAATCAAATTTGGAAGAAACTCTCAAGTGAATGAGTTTGAAAAACAGTGAAATATGCAGATTTAATAAATGTTAAATAAATTTATTCTGTAAATACTACATGACTCAACTATCTTTGAATATTAACCAGAAATAAACAAAATGTCATAGGATTAAATTTAAGGATTAAGATAAAAGTCTAATCATGGATATTTTTTAAAGCTTTGACTTCAAGTTGGCAATGAAAATAATTGCCAGTTAAATCAATGAGAACACAAATCAGTGTGAGAAAATACACATATTATGTAGGGCTAAAGGGTAAAATTATTCCTTTGCTACAGAATTTTGGAATCCTGGGACCATAAACCAGGTATCTGCCTTTTTGTGAAGAAGCGACAGCCATTCCTGGCAGAAGGAACTAGAAACAATGCTAACCATGAATCTCCTTGCTACTGGAAGTTCCCTGGAGCAAGTGTATTAGCTGCTATAGTGAAAGAGCTTTCTGGCCACAATGCATGCTTTACACCACCAGTGAAAAAGGTGGAACAGAGGCAGAGCAATCCAGAGGGAAAAAAGTTTCAGGAAATTTAATCCACAGTATAGAAGCAAATTAGTGCTTCAGGTAGGATCAGTAGAAAGGGTAGATGATAAATAGGAATAAGAGACAGTTTGAGAGAGGCACCTGATTGCACCAAATCCTATGAGAAGTTGCAAAGATGTGAGTTTTTGGGAGTGGGGGCTATGGGGAAGGGAAGAGACAGTGCAGCAGAACAGGAGTGCGGACAATCCCTAGTATAGGAAAAAGATTTTTACATAAGGGGGCTAAGTACAATGTTGTCATCTGACAAAGATACTTTGAATCAGAAGCTTCAAACAGTGTGCCTGTGTCACATCTTCCTACAGGGCTATGTGGCCCATTGCAATTACAAATCTTTTTATCTTGCTGTATAGAGCCAGGAGTTCCAGAACAAATGATCACGTGGTCTACTGCCATGCAAAACGATGGATATAAACTCACTTCTTTCATCTTGCATGTGTTTTGAACGCTGTTCCACTAGGACTGAAATTTCTTTTTCTTTTTTCTTTTTTCTTTTCTTTTTTTTTTTTGGCTGTCTACCAGCTAGTTATCTGTTATTTGTCAATTGTTTGAATCTCTCTCTAATCAGCAAAGGAAAATATGTATTCTCAGAGGCCCTTCCCTTTCTTATTTTCTTTTTCTCTTTCTTTTCTTCCTCTCTTCTTTTCTGATTCTTTCTCATCTTTCTTCATTTCTGTCTTATTTGGGATAATTTTCTGCAAACTTTGCATATTGAACTGGATCTAGAAGCATCTGATTAATGCCATAGCTGGGTGCACTTGCTGAGAGGGAAGTGAAAAGAAATGGATATGTATCTGTCAGTGGTGGGGAGCTGTCAAGAGCTCACTGACAGCTACTCAACAGAAATTAATGACACACTAAGTAGAAAGGCCATTCACTTTTTTCCTAATAGCTTCATTATGTTTTCTCTGGGTTGTTTTGCTGTTTTTTTGGTTTTAGGGTTTTGGGGTTTTTTTCATTGGTGGCGGTTTTTTGTTGTTTTTATTTTGAATTTGGGGGCTTGGGGTGACTTGTTTTGTTTTGTTTTGTTTTAATTTTTTTGCCCATGCTGTCCTCTGCATTTGACATTCTCCCTAGACTGGAAACTTGCTATCTGAGACAATTCACTAGGTGGCACATGGGAAGGTCTTGCACATATGATTATGCGTTTCAATTAGTACTATAGGGAATTACATGTATAAATACTGCATACTTTTTGAACTCTGTTTCATGCAAAGCAGGAAGGCTACTGAACTTCTATTAAAACAAATGAACTGTTTCAAGAACAAAAGGAAGATATGTTTTCCTTTAAAGTTAATTATTATTACCTCTTAGTTATAGTCCCTAAGCCAATCATCTGCACTAGTACAATGATTCTATGAGGAGGAAAGGGACTCAGTTTCTTTCAAGTACAGGTTATATATTTGCATTTCTTAATAAACAGGGAATGATTTCTTCATAATAATTTTTAAAAGCCATGGAAAAGTTTGATTTACTACATGAATAAACATGTACATGAAAAATCCTTGTGCTCCATTAGAATTTTTATGATTCTTGTTTATTGCAATCAGAAAAATAATGTATTGCTTATAGCACTTAGAGGCTAAGATATGGGAGAAGGAGATAAAAGAAACTTGACAGAAATATTATCATATCCTGAATACAATGGCAGTTTTGTGTACCATAGACTAACAGAATGGATTAATTAGTTATATCATAACATTTGAAATCTTTTTTCGCCCTATACAGAAAAACAAAATAACAATAGAAAGAAAATGTAATTGTAAGCAACATAGGTGAAGAATTATAAGAAGCAATTTAGTTCTCCAGTGATATTCTCTTCATTCAGTTGGAGGGAAATGTTGAAATTCCCAATGGAAAAAAAAATCTCATATACTTTATTGCTCTTTCTTTTTTAAAGTTAGAAATTGAATGTTAATCAGAAACATAAGTATATTTTATAACTGGTAAGTTCAGATGCTTAACTAAACTTTCATGAGTAATCTGAACAAAGGAAAATACTTTATATGATTTAGGAACAAAACTTACAAATCTCTTCTTAGAGATTTATGAAAGAAAACAAATCCCTCCCTGGCTTATTATACCTTGAGATCTCTTAATGAGCAGCAACTGAAAGCAATTTATTTTACCAACTAACATTTTATTGTATGTATCCCATAATCTAAAAAAGGAAGTGCTAGGATATATCACAGAAAGATCCAATCTACAAAGCTGTAGATGCATTGTTAGTCTTAATTATAGTACTCACACACAGATGTTTGCAAGATTAACACTCAGTTAAGTATTTAAAATGACAAGGACTGAAGCCATATGATTTTCAAACCCTAATTACTTTTCCATTTACAACTGTGGAATCCATAAGCAATATTTTCTCAATTAATGTGAATAGCACATCACACTGGAAAAAAATCATTTGAAATGTCTTCTTGTTAAAAGAAATATGAAGGAATTCAGCTCTAGAATTTCAGTAAGCTTAATAGATAAGTGATACACGTAAATCACACCTGTCATTTTACAGATGAAAGGACTTGATGGGATATGAATTGCAACTACAAATCATCTCTCTATGAATAGGGTAGTAGACAATCTCAGGTTCAGTTTTCTAAGTCATGATTTGTTGACAGTAATGGCCCCAATAATTAGCAGCAAGTTTTTATAAAATTCAAGGAGTAAACTTCAAGGGTCATTGCTTTTAAATCAAACCTCTGGTTCCCTTGCGTAGCAGAATCAGAAGGCTGGCACCTCATAAATCCCCTTGTATTCTTAACCGGTATTGACAGGGCTCTGTTGCAGAATTATATGGCTTCTGATTTATTTTGTATGGGAAATGAAGTACTTGCTGTGGAAGTATTGTAATACTGGAAATTCTCAGAGGGTGTCTTTATTGTATTACTAGAGCCGTACAAACAGAGTTGAAACTGTCTATTGTTCCATATCCTGCAAAAAAATGAGCCTGTAAGGGCACTAAATATTTCTTTATACTAAACGCTGAAAAAAGCTTATTTTTATGACCATAATTCAACAGCTAAACCTCTCATTATGAAAGCTACCCACTCTCATATCAGATCAGCACCAAGTCAGGCAATCAGAACTTTTTCCTTCAGTATTACTGAATATATATAAACTGCTTCCTCCTTCTCACAGGGTCCTAGGTTCATTTACCCTAGCATCAAAGAGAAAGCCATTTCCAGAATTAAATAAATCACTGTTTGAAGGTACCTCTCCCTCCACTGGCTGAAAAGGGAGCTTGGATTTATTGTATAAAAGTGAGAGAACTCCAAGCCAAAATAAGGACTGCCAGGCTTAGACCAAAGTTTTGTCTAACTGACATCACTGCTCCCAACAGCATATGCCAACAGGACCTATACATTCTTTGGAGTATTTATTATTGCCAGCAAACAGGAGAATCTTGCTCAACTACTGCACTACCCTTGTGTACCCTTGCGCTGTAATACCCATGTGTATATGGCAGAAATCTTCTTCATCTTAGCATCTGGAAGAATGGTGTCAGAAGGTTGGAGACCATCTGGAGTATAGTCAGCGGGTATGTGTGGGCCCATACAGCCTGATGTCTGACTGACAGCAGCTCTCCCTCTGTTTTCCAGAAGATGAGGGCCACCCTGAATGTTTTGATCCCCTCTTCCCTCAGGCAAGCCTTGGAGGAGGGTGACTTCCACACACATGTGATTTTGGGCTGTGCAGGTCTCTTCATGGGGTTCTGTCCTTATACAACTTTCCAGACAACATGAGAGCACCACAGTCCTCCACCACAACCCAGCCTCAAAAGACGGAGATGCTAAGCCTTTTAACTGCATTGTGAAAACAATTCCTCACACACATAATTCTTTTACTCTGTTTCCTTGCTTTTGTACTCCGTCTAGACACTAATTGATATGTTCCATAACTATCAAGTTGGTAAAATAAGACTGTGGAGCAGCATGCTCCACATTTCACTGTGAATTCATGGAAAATTGATCACACATGGACAGGTTCATGGACATGGAGCAGTTCTTAGTGTACCTGTATTTCCTCCAGCAAGAGGCAGACCCTGGTGAAAATGTGTGTCTCGTACACCAGCTGCAGTCCCTCTTCCATCTCCTCAAGAAGCCCTTGTTGATGCTATCTTATTCTCCTTTTCCTTTTCTTTGTATCTGTGAGGCTTGAGGCCTCACCATGCCTTAGCATCTCATTACCTTCCATGTCATTCCTGGAACTGGGAAAAGGAATCTGCGGGGGGAAGGGGACAGCTGCAGACTCAATAACTGTTGCCTTGTCCCGTCAGAGTTCCATGCATCACATCAGCAGGCAGCGCCAATCTGTCCTTGGATGATACTTCCAAAGAATGATGAGTACTTTTGGGGGACTATGCCTAATGTCTCCTCTTGTTTCCCTGCTCTTATGTCTGTGAGCCTTAAATTGTTATCCTCCTCCCTTTTCTGTTTATTTCCTCCACACTCCTTTTGCTTGCTCCTCTATTTTTCTTCCTCATATTTGGTTTCAGGAAAAGACCTTTTAGCAGCACATGAATCTGTCCATAAGAGGAGTGTCAGCAGCTAATTTGTATTAAGGGAAGAACATAATAGAATACGCTTAATCTTTCTTCTGATATTCTTATTTTTCTCTTTTCTCCAGAAGTTCCCTCTTCTGCATGCTACCTGAGATTTTAAGATTTAACCTCTATGTTAATAGGAGTAAATTACCCTCTTCTTTATTTTGACCAACCTTATACTTCAGTTCTACAACTGTATATAAGAAAAAGTAGTACAATATAATAATATTCTGTGTGAAAAACAATCAATATTTCTTTTCTTTGTTTTATATTTGCTATTTAATAACTTCATTGGGTTGTCCTTAACAGGTGCATGGTAAGACTTGTTGAATAACAGTTGCCAATTTACTTTTGCTATACAATATATGATTTTAGAGGCCTCCTATACATATCTTTCTTTATATGCCATCTTCAGTTCCCATTATTAGTCTTTCAAATGACGAGTTAAAACATATTTGGATTATTGAATGTAATACTGATAGCTCAAATGGAGTTTTTTTTCCCCCACAGGCGATAATGCTAGAAATGAATGTGGTAATCATTTAGAAGTCTTCTTATTAAATTTTGCAATACATGATATTTCCTGTTTCTTTTCTTTCTTTCTCTGAATAATTACCTGCTTCTCATTCTAGGATTTTCTTGAATCATCTTAATCACTGTTAACTCCTTGATTAATGTGAAGAGAAATGACCTTTGCGTACAATCGCTACCCTATTGGTAGTGGTAGGTTAATGCTCCTGTGCAATGATGGTAAAATTATAAAAAACATAATTCTGTGCCACTGTTATACATTTATTTGTCTTTCACAGTATTAGAAAAATATTTCTACCTTCTTGTCACTGTTTTTAATCCTGTTCACTTCTCTATACTCTTATCTATTATTTGTCTCTGTTTACTTATGGTGGTATTTTGTTCATATTTGTTCAAAATGAGAACTGGAGTAAAATGTTACTTCTTAATCCTGCTAACTTATCTCGTTGGAGCACACACATGGCCATTCAAATAATGTGATTTGGTCCCTACATTGTAAGTTCATGGACTCAAATATAGTTTGAGTCTTGTTTTAATTTTTAGGTATTCTATCAGTTTTCAGAACCGTAAGAAGTAACAAACAGTAATTTAAAAAAAAATGACATCATTTTATAAATAGTAATAAAGACCAATAGAGTCTTTAGTCCTTATCTTGATGGTTTAAAGAAAACAGCCTAAAACAGAACCATGAGTTCTTTCTCTCACAAGCCTAAAATTCATGAAGCAGTATGCTGCATCTCCTGAAAGAGTTTAGGAATGGCTGTTTTCCTCTGGGGCATTGCAACTTCATACCACTTTCTTCCTCTGAGCTGTGCCTAAGTGGAATAATTGAACCCATAATTTGCAGTTACACTAGCGGGAATACAATTATAAAGATTCTCACTCCTAAAACACGTCTTTTTTTCATTTGATTTAGGCACTTAGGAGTCTAATTCCTATTGACTTTCAAATGTGATTTAGCCTCTTGTGCCAGATTTGTAAAGGTATTTAGGTTCCTAATTCCTGTAATCAATGGAAGATAGTAGCCTTTAAAAATCTGGCCCTGAGGTGCATAATTTCTATTGACTTTCCTAAGTGTCTAAGCCACTCTCAAACTTCTGAGTCACGCAGGTGTTTTTGAAAAGTCACTAAATAGTGTCTCTCAGAAAACCCTCTCCAGTTACTGGATGACTAGTAGCTGCAGTTACAGTGTAAATACTCTTAGCCTTTTATGGAGGGAGCTGACGCTGCCTGCTGTTGGAAAGATGACACAGAAATAAGTGATTCATTGATTGGATGTAATTACTATATAAGGCACGACTCCCAGACTTATCTTGCTCACACACCATGATCACTATTACTGTTATTGCAGCTAATGGCATTCATGAACAGCAGCAACTTTAACCCTTGTTTATACAGGTAAAAGAACTAGACTTTTAAGACATCAGTCATACTTTGCTCTGACAAATTTAGTTCTTTATCAGCAGTTTATTCTATGAAAAATGTTAGTTATTAGTTTCTCCTAATGCTTAGTTAAAACAGTGTTTCTGGATAGAGATACACTCCAAAATAAAGAATATAAAATAGGTATGTGATAATTATATTTATTGCTTTTTGCAGTCAGTGGACGTACAACGCATAACCTTGTGTGTGTGTCTTTTAAGAAAGGTGTGATGAGAATGTTTGTTCTCCACAAACTGTGGACCATATGCTAGTTTTAGATCATGAACTTCCACTGAAGTCAAATGGATTTTTTGATTCATATCTGAAGATGTCTGTGGCTCTTTCTATGCAAATAAGAACAGATACTGTCCATTTTTTAAATAAATTGCACCCAGATTGAGTCAGTATGCTTTGGAGCCCTATGTGTCTAAAGGCATCGGTGTACTGGTGCGCACGCCATAGCAGCATGATGGTAAGGGCCTATACAGAGTTGTGGTGTGGATGGAAGGTTAGGTTGACACTTGTGTTAAACAGTTTATGCTGGCTGTTTCCCCGAACACTGGAAAAAAAATTTTTTCAGATACATATTTCTCTTTTTTCAAATGAATAAAACCAACCAACCAAGCAAAATCCCTTGCACACACGCACCAGAAAACAGCTGTGATTTTTATAATGAAATTTTGCAGGCAATTAGCCTGGAATGTAGAATAATCAGTTTACGTAATTTAAATTAGGCAATATGTTGTGGTTTTAAAGCAACTACTGCACACTCTCAGTAGTTAGTTGCCATTGGGATATTTACTCTGCATTGAGTACTGCAGGTTTATAATATGCAATCTGTACTATTAATACAACACAGCGTGTCCATATTCAAAGGAGTTATTACCTTAATGCTGCAAAGTAACAAAAGCAGAGACTGTGTTTCATATATGTAAAACACAAAGATGTTGAAAAAGCATTCAGTGAGCTTGCTTTGTAACCGTAGCAGGTGCTGCAGATCCACTGTAGCCATTTTAAATTGTTGTACATACACATTCATACTACATGTGATAATGACTCTTGGGAAGAACATGAACAGTATAACTTCATGTTATAGAAAATATAGACATTGAAGAAGCCTGCAAACCCAATGCATTGTAAGAGAGCAACCCTATGTCTTCCCCCCCCCTATTTTCCATGGTAAAAACAATTAAAAAAAAAAAATCACCCTAAAATCACATTGACAGGTATGCTATATTTCCAGTACAAGACAGAGAGCACACAATTTATTTTATTTGGCTGCTTTCTAAGTTAACTAGTCTGATTTTACTAGGGCTGCCATATGTCCAGGTTTTTCCTGATACGTCCTCTTTTTCCTCCCGGAAATGGTGTCCAGGTGGAATTTGAGTGGGTTTTTTTTTTGGGTTGGTTGTTTTTTTTTTTTTTTTTGAGAATTCCAGATGCCTGGCAGCTCAGTTGGAGGAGCAGCAGAGACATATCAGTTACATATGGGCAGGTCAATCCATCTGATTTTATGTGCACATGCAGGCCATCTGTACAGCTCAGGTGCAGCAAGCCCAATGGTTTCTGGATGTATTTCTTCTGGGAAATCCTGCAGAAAAAGAAGGTAAACCTAGAAAGTACTCAGACTGAAAGCATACATCTATTTTTACTAAGTAAGTGAACTTCAGAATGAAGGATTCAATCCCAAACAATGCTCTGGACTATTGCCATGCTGTGGAACTCTTCACCAAATGAAGTTGAAATTGTCATCTCCTGCAGTGTTGTCTCTGCAGCCTGTTGATATGCTTACTAAATGATGGAGAGTTTAGTGCAGGGCCAAAAAGGTTGACCTTTGTAAAGAAATGGATGGCCTTTTAAAGCCAACACGAGGACACAGATCAGATAGCACCATGTATCAGACACAGCTGAGAGCACACCCTTAACCGGTAATTCATTGTTTAACTGCTTCATGGTACTAAGGTATTCCAGCAAAGAATGATTACAGTACATTACTATTCTAGACCACTTCAGTACTCAGTCACAACAGCGTGAAACAATTCTTTACAAAATGTATCATCTTCTGCCCAAACAAATTCAAGTCAGGTCACATAAAAAGTTACAAATCTATTCACCAGTGATATCCCGACTCAAACTTTAACATTTCTGACTGTAGCGGGTTAATGCCAGTTTAAGAAAACTTTTTAAACTTATTTATTTAATAATGCATGGGGTCTTCAGCTCCAAAATTAGTAGCAGATGGTGAGACAGGATTCATTCCCAGTCCTGAGGAGCACTTTGCTATACTTTCCTTGCTCCAAAATTGATTGAGAATGCAGCCTAGAAATATAGGTGTGCAAATTGCTTCACATGGGGAAATTCTGGTTTGTGCAGAATCACCTTAACCATTGCTGTGCCTCACTTTTTTTAATATGTAAATCTAAGCTAAATGAAGTTATGATTGAAAATTAGAGATGATTTCAAGAAATGTTATATATTCTAATATTTCTAAATACTTCTATGTCAGTAACACACATTCTCAGTGCAGTCATAGCACTTCAAGAAATGTTTAAGCACTTTGCTATCAATAGTTTTTTTTTTCTTAAGCATTACCTTGTTATGTGTTATATATAACGAGTGGGAAGTAAAAGTTAGTTTGTTTGAGCTTTTTAATCTTTTCTAGAATTTCTCAAAAACACTTATGGCACCATACAAGAAAATTGTTACAATACAATAGAATATTTTAAGGTAATATGTGTTTGAAGAAAATATATACATAATTTTGAACCAGTACCCAAATGAAATATCATCTGATAAAATGCATGCCTTCTTACTATGTTGCCTCTTTCCTCTGTTACCCTTTTGAATCCTAGGTACACTCCAATCCCATAAATCTATGGTTTATTCTTATTCCTTCCTGTTATCCACGAACCCTCAATTCCATGTTGTATTTTTCCCAATAATATAAATATTAACTTTTCCACTGAAAAACTGCCTGACATTCTGCTTATGAGTTAATTGATCAGTATTTATAAAATCTTTTTTCTCTAACATAAACTATTTTCCAGCATTTCCTCTTATGTACAATGAAACTATTCTTACTACAATTCCTAATGACTAGTTTTTTGTCAGACCTTCTTTCATTGTAATCTGTCAGTTGTATTTGATATTACTGATCCTTCCTTAACTCGTCTCAGTTAGCTTCTGTCATGCTTTGCTGGATCCTCTCTAGCTTCTAATGTCTGACCTCTCAGTGCATTCATCGAAGAAGAGCCTCAGTGTGGTGGTACTACAAACTGTGTTCTAGGCTAATTCCTTCTCTTTTTTTGCTCTCTCTCTACAGGTAATTTTATCTTCAGATACAAACTGATTTTATTCTTCCTCTGCTATGACAAATCAGTACTAGTTCTGGCCAAACTTGTCTTCTCCTGTAGAAATCAAAATACTGTTTCATCTCTCATACATTCTTGAATATATCTAGGGTGGTGGTGCACTCATTCATGACATCTAGGCATCAGCTCAGACTCCATATAGCTAAAATAAAATCTTGTTCTTCCTCTTAAAGACTTCCTCCATTTTTTCCTCTCTTGAAAAAATGCAAAGACCTGTCTGTCAATCAGATCTATCACCTTGTCATCACAGAAACCTGTATGAACAATTAAAGCGGGGCAGTCATTTGACTTGCTTAACAGTTCATGAAGATTAATAGATAGTTTAAGGACTCTTTAGACATTTCTTGGTATCTTTGTGTCCAGAATGTGTCTAAATCTTTTGAAATATCTCTTGGTTGAAGAATTTTCTATCCTTTCTATCTTTTTCAGATTATTCCTGTCATCGGTCATTTCAGTTAACATAACATCCTTCTCACAGGCCCTAAGACAGTTAATCTGCCTCTTTTAATGCATTCAAAATGGTTCTGTAAAGATCTTTTTTATGGCTTGGCACTTTGACCCACTCAATCCATCCCTCTGTGTCTTTCTCTTGGCTTTTACCTCTTTCTTGCACCCTGACTAACTTCTTTCATATTCAAGGAAGAGCCTTTCATGGCTTATCTTAGCTATTTTCATTCTGTCAAATGCAGTAGCTTAATTTTTATGTCAGGTCTTTATGTTCTTTTTCTGTCTGCCTTTTTTTTTTTTTTTTTTTTTTTTTTTTAAAAAATTCATATTTAAAAAATTTNTTTTTTTTTTTTTTTTAATAAACTCATGATTGGAAAGATATCCTCGTAAACATCTGCAATCTTAATGCACTGTCTTCCTTCAAATCTTAAACCTCTGCTTTTCCCTGATACCTTCAAAACACTTCCCAGCTGTCTGGCTGCTAATGCTGAGCCAAATGCCTGCAATGCTGACCAATACGCCTTATTATTTCTTATTTTCCTATTGTAAAAATCTGAGCTTAAATATTTTCCCTAATGCTGAGTTTAGTTGTTCAAAGTGGTCAAAAAAATCATAAAATAATACACCCACTGTTTGAGGAAAGTGGTATGAAAATGGGGGGAAAATATTTATTCACAGGATGAGGAATTTTAATAAAGCTCAGCACCTATGTGAAGATTGGACTAGACTGAAAAATCAATGAAATAAAATGAATATTACTGAAAAAGAGTTACATTTTTAATGAAATAGTCTGGGATATTATATTCCGTCTGTAACCTCACTTCTCAAAGCTTTGGAAAGAAAGTATTTTGCTTTCAAATGGTCTCAGTAGTGAATCAAAGAAAAAAAAAAAAGATACTATTTCTGTTTCTATCGTTGTTATCATCACTGTCATCATAATGCTTCTATTAAGTGCTCATGATCAGCAGGATGTACCCACAAAGGACATCTGATCAGTTGTGCATAGATTTACAAACACAGAAAAAAGAGATCTTTATCCTCTGTCATTCCTTCAGCATATTTCTGTGTTTTCCTCCAATTCTTGTTGCAGTCCTTCCTTTCCTTGCTCTCTTTCTTTCTGTCTTTCAATCCCAAGCAATCACAATGGCTGTAGAAGCAGAACAGCCCAGATGTTTCAGCCCTAGAAACATTGTAAGAGAACAAAGGAGATGGACCTGGCCAGATCAGTCACACAACATCCCAGAGTAGCCACGGAGAGCACGAAGCAGAAACTATGATATTAGAACTGACTGGTTCTCTTGAAAACATCTTGTGAAGGCAGATCTCTAAAAGAACTATTACACCCAACTTTTACTGTAGCATTCCTATTTTCACTTGTATATATTTAAAACAGGAAAATAGGACTTAGCATACTGATTAATGCAAAATTCACCAGTAGAGGTAGTACTGTGTTTTCCACCATGAGAGAATGAGGCTACAGCTAACTTGCTGAAGATACTCGCTTCAGAGACCAATTTGTGACCTGAAAACTAAGTTGCACAGGGTGCTTGTTGTTCACCCAGCTCATAACTAGCTTCCTCTAGAGTGGACTAGTCTTGTTCACAAAATGTAAGACTTAGCATGAATTTTATGTGGGTTCTATTTGTTATACCTCAGAACAATCAGTGGAGAAGACCACTATTTTCTTCCTCTGTTTTGTGTGGGGTTGAGTTACTTTTTGCTATTTTGTTTTAATTTTGTTTTGTTTTCTCTCTCAAAGAGCCAAAAGAAAAAATGCAAAGGCCTCATTGAACTTGCAATTTTTATAATATAAGACAAGACTGTGTTGTCTTTACTAAATATTAACTGCTTATTAGTGACTGGTTTATGTTTACATGCTTGATTTTCTGAGCCCATTAATTTCTTTAAAGTTATACCAGTGGGTATTATTTGCTGTTCCTTGGTTGTAGTCTATAGGCTATAGGTCTTTGAGACACAGACTTTCACTTATGATAATTGCCTTACCATGGAGGTCCTGCACCACAGTAATAATAAATGTTGCAAATAACTGCTAATGCTAGTATGTGGTCTTGTTTATTCTGCTGACACTGGGAGCAACTTTCAGTTACAATCAGAGCCTGTGCGTTTTGTTCTTCACAAACAGCCCCAAACCACACTACGGAGAGTCAGTGCCTTCTTCCCTGATGGAAAGGTCCCTCCATCACTACCCAGCAGGAAAAGACCTATACACAAAGCCAAGGCTACAAAGGAATGAGCTGAAATAACTCTCTTGGGCTAAGAAGCCCCAGGTTAAGGAACAGGTGTTTCCAAAAATTAGGAATCTGGGAATGGAGGAAGAGGTGAATTCATTTCCATGAAGAGAGCTTGCCCCAGGCAGTCCTGTAACTCACTGTTGAAGGCTTTCTTAGGGATTAGCCATCTGTCTAAGGCTGACCTATACACTGAATAAGCCAATCTGCCACAGAGCCATTTTTGTAACTGTTGAGGGCTTGCTTGTAAAAACCCAAATATATTGCTGCATCTGACTGATCTGATTTCTTTTCCATAGGAAAATGGAAATTTTAGTTTACAGATCACTTAGAGGCCAAGTAATACAACAGACTATCATTATTTTATGTTGCCAAAGATGGTTTCACCTATTAAGCTACTCAACACATTTTTATCTTTCTATGTTTATTAAAGCATTGGGGATAATGTTAGATAGTTTGTATAGGTAATTCAATGATAGTAAAATCAAATTTCAGAGGTAAATTAACACTTAGTTTGTCCTAGAAGAACAAATATTTCCTTCAGGAAACTTATTAGTCTTTTGCTCTTAACATCTTCATTCTCCTAGAAAAAGTGTAAGTCCATCACTTAGAGCTGTGTTTTCCTATGGCCTTTTTTTTTTAATTTAAATATTGACAGTTGAATAAATACATAACTGTTCTCTAGGTCAAAGAGAAAAAAGGAAAGCCTAGTATCTGCTAGAAAAGCAGATGCATCAGCAGGGATTCATATCACTCAACCTTGGCCTACTTCTGTAAAGACTAGTTTTAGGTAATCTAAATTCCCTTTACCATGAGCAGAGAAAGATTCACGGCTCAAACTAATCCTTAGATAGATCTTAAAACTACTTTGCTGACCTGACATTGACTATAGAAGGATTCTAGAAGATGTTTTAGACAAAATTACTTGTTTGGCTGTCTAGAATTAAGCAGCATAAAACTGCCTTTCAAATTCTAGCTTGTGCCTTTATGATAATTTCAGTAATACACAGAAACCAGAAAAACTGTAACGTGGAAGATTGGAGAAAGAGCAAGCAATTGCCAATATTCATGGAATGTATGTTTCTTCTTCAATTCAAAGAGAAAATAAATCAAAACCTTGGCATTCCAAGCTCTAGAGAGGTCTTCAGCAACAGGGTTACCAGAAGCAAGTATCAGCACTTCTACCATAAAGGGGAACTTTCTTGATTTTCTCAGTGATTCTCAAACAAAACAAAAAAAAGAAAGGTTGTGTCAGGAATGGTGAACCAGAATATTACAATGTTTCTCTCTCCTTTTTTTTTTTTTTTTCCTGTAATATAGAACTATTTATTAAACTTAATCCGGGTCCAAATATTTCCAGTTTCTCAAGGTTTTACATTTTGTTACAAAAATTTATCCATTAAAATATTTCACCTAGCTCAGAAAATGTGTGCCAAGTATAGCTGAAATAGGACCAAAAATAGGTTGTCTCAAAGACTTTGCACTATCCTAGTGAAAATGTGGAGATAATATCTAAGATTGTATCTCTCTTCCCCTCCCCTTAGCAAAAAGTCCATTTATTTCCGCTTGATCCATTGCAAACTGATAGAATTTTGGTGGTTTATATTCTTTCTTATCTCTTGAACCATAGGAGTTTTTAAAACCATTTGATTCCCTTGTCTATTGTCCATGAAAGAACTGGAATTACTCCCTATGACTTCTGAGAGCAGCCCTCCCAAGTAGTACTTGTGTGTGCTGGTGATGAGAGGCTGGACATGAGGCGAAAATGTACACCTGTAGTCAAGAAAGCCTATTGTATTCTGTGCTGCACCAAAATATATGTGGCTGGCAGGCTGAGGAAGGTGATTCTGCCCCTCTACTCTGCTCTTGTGAGACCCCACCTGAAGTGCAGTGTCCACCTCTGAGGACCACAACATAAGAAGGACATGGAACTGTTGGAGCAAGTCCAGAGAAGGGCCACAAGGATGATCAGAGGGTTGAAGCACCTCTCTCTCCTATGAATATCAACTGAGAGAACCGGTTTGGGGTCGTTCAGCCTGGAGAAGATTCCAGAGATACCTTAAAGTAGCCTTCCAGTGCATAAAGGGGACCTACAAGAAAGCTCGAGATGGGACTTTTTAACTAGTCTAGACTTTACACTGAAAGAGGGTAAATTTAGATTTGATATTCAGAAGAAATTTTTTTCTGTGAGGGTGGTGAGATACTGCAATGGGTTGCCTGGAGAAGTTGTGAAAGTCCCAGCCCCAGAGGTGTTCCAGGCCAGGTTGGATGGGGCTTTGAATAAACTGGTCCAGTGGACAGCTCCCCTGTTCTTGAAAGGAGGATTGAAACTAGATTATTTTTAAAGTCCCTTTCGCCTCAAGCCATGATTCAATGATTCCTTGGGCTTAAGACTTACTGGAAGCATGTCTGATGGATGCACTGAAATGCCGGACACTACTTATAGGAAGTGCAATCTGAACACGAGTCAGTTTAACCAGCCTCAGGAGAAGAAGGTCCTGCTAAGAAACCATTAGCTCAGCAATCCCAAACTTGAAATGCCTTCTAAACTGCAGGCCTCTGTCCTAATGTTCTCATGATCTTACCATAATCTGCCACAGACGATTATACTAACTTTCTCAATTTCATGCCATGTGCTTCATTACTTCTGTAAGAGAAATTAAGATTTCCAAAGGATAGCCTCTTATTTAAAGTTTAACATACTCTATTATTTTTTTATTTATTTATTTAATCATTATATCCCACTTAGCTTATCCATATAATGATGTAGTCACATTACCATCAGCATAAAATTATTTTTCTCTGTTTTTTCTTTTGTTCTCCTTTTGTAAAACTCAGTCAAACAGTGATTTCCCTTTCATAGTTGAGAACCCTGTCCAATGACACAGCTGAAGTTAAAACTAGTTGAAAGGAAGTGAGAGCTTTTGTTGGGATCTGGTTGGAAATCACTGCTTAGTGGAAGGCAAAAGTGTTCTTACATTTTCCGCAAACACTTTACAAGGCAAGGAACTTAAAAGAGGAATGACAGCAAAAACTATTGGAAGATTAATGAGGATCCCTGCAGCCTGGTCTTTTATGGATCACCAGCTTTTCTTTCATCAGCTATATTTACTCAGCAAGTAAATCTATTGCTAAAAAATATGAAAAGCTCTTCCACAAGCCTGTTTAAAGGTAAGAGACCTTAAACAAAAGAGTTAACAGCATTCTACAAACAAAGAAAGCCCTGAGGGTGGGGAGGAAGAAAAAACCCTTAGGAAAACCTTCATCTTGCCTGTCAATTAGTCATTTTGCTATTCACTGCTGTGCAGCTCCTGAACTATCTTCTCTCACAAATGGAAAGAAAGCAACACACAGAGTGGTTAATCATATTACTGCATTGATCTTTTATTAAGCAATATGCTGAACCTCTTGGATTTTTATTAAAACTAAAATGTGTTGATGGCATACAGCATGTATATCTAGCCTTCTGGATCAAAGTATCTCCTGGTACTGTCACATACTAATGAGGGGAGTTGAGCCTAGCAAACTTCACATTTATCAGGGGAAACAAAACTTTGTATATTATACATTTTTAATGACTTGTCTCAGTACTGATGTTAACTTGTAATAAATTACATTTGTAACATTGCAGCAAATGCAATTTGTAATCATACAAAATAGTTCATGGAAATAGCATAATATTGACAGAATACGTTCTCATACGTTTTTGCTGTATTCTTGATGACATAGTGGTGATTCACATCCTATTAAAAATGATCATTCGAAAGAGGCCACTCATATTTCAGGCCAAAAGCTTTTTCTTGTGCTCTGCTCATCAGTAGTGAGGCTTTCCCACACGAGAAAAGCTCTCTAATCACTGAGATAAAGATAAGCAAGTAAACTAAACTGCTACCAGGATATTAGCAGAAAGTCAGTTCCTTTATTACGTTTTTACTAAGAGACTAATGGCCTAGGCACAGCTCTAAATAGGGAACTGTGACCATCTACAGTCTATTCCACCCACACGTGTAATTGAAAGCAGAGGCTCAGAGAGGGGGCTGCCTGGGATGGCCAGCATTAGCCCAGTTGGGTAACAAGGCAGTGGGACTGGTTGCAGAAGCAGTACTTCTTTTAGGAAAGAGATGTAAATGGGAGTAACGAATAGGCCATGACCTATTTCACTTATTGGCGTGGATATAGCTTTTGCTTTCTGCCACACCTAAATGCTATTTTCATATTTCATGATGTTGTCTTACTTTTTAATACACCTTTATAGCTATTTAGCCATACTTTTTGCAGAATTTTCTCCATAATGCTCAATAAATAATAATGGTGAGGGGGAGCTTTTGAAACAAACCTTCTTTATTACAATTAATGAATAAGCAGATAAACAAACAGTTTCTATCTAAGGTATTTCTTTGGGAAAAAAAAATAAATCTGATTTCATTTTACTCATTTGTCTTTGAAAGAAATTAAAATTCCACCACCACCAAAACCTTTAAAATGGAAAACCACATCAATTTTTCTTTTCAGCTTTCCTACAAAAAATGTGAGAAAACAAGAATTGCAGAATTTCCAGCAAAATCTACAGCTTCATTTTTATGCACACAATCAGTTATGTGCCTTAGGACACATAAAATCCAGCAGAGCAGCAGGTTCCCTACAAATATACCAGTGTAAGACACAAAAGCCATGTTTGTGTTTAGGACCAATGGCCTGTTACAGAGGGCAGGCTATGGTACTGGCAGAAAGAAACGGACAATATGTGAGACAATCAAACCAGCAGAATTTATACCATAACATTTTCAGTTACCTCAATTGGCTGATGAAACTCACCTAAAAGCTGTGGTAATTTAAACATTGTATGTTGTTCAAAATGTGCAACAGCAGGCGCAGTTGAAGAATTTCTGTATTTTCCTCAAAGGCATATCAGAGCTTCTCTCTTCACTAAGCTGCCTTCAGCCTGCGTGGTACAGCAGTGCACCTACAGACATGCACAAGAGTGCATACAGGAGAAGAGTGGCAAGTCAAGCACAGCCTCCTAGTTATGCATCAAAGTCAGCTGATGCCACACTTTCTCATAAGTTGATATCACACTTTCCAATCATCCCAGGCTATCCTAAAAGGCTGTTTTCATTCAAGTTCTGCACTTAACTTTTGTCCTATTCAAAGGCAAGAAATCCTTTAACATATGCTCATGGATGCTTTCAATTTGAGGCAGTGAGACTGAGTAATAATACAGGTAAAAGATTCAAAGAAACAAATCAACAGCTACTCATACAACCAGGCTGAGCACAATGAAGTCTTGTAATTTTCTCTGTATGTATATGATAAAGAAGGGATTTCTCCATCAATACTTTGGGTGTACTTTTGTTTCCATCCCCTAAGACTTGCTATCACATGCACCAAGCACTGGGCCAACCCTGATAACTCACATGTTACCGCTATGTAATATACACTTTCAATCAAGCTAGACTAATCAGAAAAGAGTAATTCAAATGCAGTATATTCAAATGATTTCTGCAGTGCAAGAATGAACTAAAGGACATTTCTGAA
Organism: Grallaria varia; assembly: GCA_013396735.1. Classification (NCBI taxonomy): domain Eukaryota; kingdom Metazoa; phylum Chordata; class Aves; order Passeriformes; family Formicariidae; genus Grallaria; species Grallaria varia. The sequence goes on along the minus strand of VWZG01003259.1, from coordinate 18,728 downwards.
AACATTTGCATGTGAGTCATTAAGTGGCTGCAATGTTTAGAATGAATGTTGCTCAGTAACTCCTCTTCATTTTTGTTGGTTAGGCTACTGGTTAACAATAGTCTACAAACATTTAGATATGTTTTGACTAATGAATCACTGACTGCTTTTGTTAAAGTTTGAATGCATCAATAATTTTTAGGCCAAAAATGGTGTGTGAACCTCACCCACACTATGAAGTTATTTTTCAGTGGCTGATCTTTTAATCCTATGGTATTTATTCTAGTCCATGACAAACACAGATAGAATAAAGGGAAGTGATCCTCTTTTTAGAAATATGTATGTTAAAAGATATGTACCTTTTTCAATCAGTATCTGCACAAATAACCTTTACATTTTCCACATATCACATCTTTTACTCTCAAAAAACATCAGCAATCACAAGTTTGCATACGTTTACCTGTGAATGTCTATGAAAATTTATGGTTTGACCACTTTGCTTCTGGTTATACCACCTCAAAATGCAGAAGAGAACCACTGCATACTGCAGACAGGCCTATACTCCAATTTTAACCTTTATAGATATTCAGTAAGTTTAGTTGTTTAATACAATACCACTGTTTAAGTGCCTGGAAAAGAAGAGAGTATTTGCTAAAGAAAATTTCATTAAGTACTTATTGGTCTATTCATTCAACTCACTTCCCCTTATTAACATTTTATTTGGTTTCACTCCTTTTTGGATTCATTTTTATATTCTCAGATGATAACACCATATTTTAGATAGCTTATGCTGTCCTCAGCATGGCCAAAGTCACATAAAGACAAACAGCAAATGGGTAAAAAAATAACACAACATAACTACTCTCCACCTGAAGTGTAAGTAACTTATTCCTGAATAAAATAGAAATGATTTTTTCTATTTCTCCACAAAAACTTAAGCATCAACTGTCCACATTAATCAAGCTATCAGCCTAGATTTTAACTGTCATAAATGCTGTATCTAAACAAAGTAAAACATGAGATCATGCGCTTTGTTCTTCATATATTCTTTCTACAAAAACAACAGTTTGTCACTTTCAGCACAATAATAATATCATCAATAAAATTGCTGTTGTATTGTGAACATCTTCCTCCTGTGAGCATTGTTTTGGTTTGGTTTGGTTTTTTCTTTTTTTTTTTTTTTTTTAACTATCTATTCAAATCTAGTTTCTTGGTAATACAGCTTGAGTTTTGGCTCTAGGGTCCCTCTTCTCATCAGCCAGCCAAGTCTGTCATCTAAGAAGAAGCGAGGGATATGATTAATAGAAGCACAGGCTGTATGGTTGTACACATAGACCACACATGCCAGTGTCTTATTGAGCCTGAAAGGAATGTCAGGGCTACCAGTGTGTGGTAATTGGTAGGTTCATTAGCAGGTTGATTTGCTAGGTAGGAGACAGTGATCTTTAGCATGTGTCTATTTCAAGGCTACTACTAAGAAAACAGAACAATTTTTCAGCAGTAGTGGATAAAAGAATTTCTTCTTCTATTATGATAGTATGTCCAGGACAGCCAGACAACTGCTATATCTCTTCAGGAACACAGCCTTTGCCTCCTAATATACCAGGAATTTGTTAGATATATGATGTGCACATATCAGCGTATGCCTATACACTGGTCATTCAAGGCTACCAGTTCTAGAGGTAACATGATCTTTGTCAGCTTGAAGGTCTGGCCCTTTGAATATGGGACATTTGGCACCAGCAAAACTCCACATTGACTACAGATTTCAGTTTGGACCAAACCAAACTCTGAAGTGTCTTGTCAGTTTGAATGGCCTCAAAATCTATGTCTGCATTAGTAAATAAAAGAGCACTGGGGAATGCTGCTGAACACTGAATATTTGTGCTGTTAGAGCGAATGTGGCCAGACCAGCTAGCACTTTCCTAAATGATTCCTGGACATGGGCATCATGGGGATCCCAGATGTGGCTTCCAGGTTTGGTGTTCCAGACAGCTGAGGAGTGTGATACAGAAACTGCTCTTCCAGACTAGTGTGAGACACAGGTACAGATATGGCTTAACAAGGCAGACTTAGCCAAAGCAGCTAAAAAACACTGCCAGATGCCAGAAAAAAATGGGATCTTATTGTGATCTCCATATCATACAATCATAAAAGAGTTTGAGTTGGAAGGGACCTTTAAGGGTCATCTAGTCCAACCCACTTGCAGTAAGCAGGGACATCTTCTACTAGATTGGATTGCTCAGAGCCTTGCACAACCTGACTTGAATGTTTCTAGGGATGGGGCATCTACCACCTTTCTGGGCAACCTGTTTCAGTTTTTCACCACCCTCATCATAAAAAATTTCTTCCTTATATCTAATCTGAACCTGTCCTATTTTAATCTAAAACCAGTATCCCTAGTCCTATCAAACACATATGTTGTGGGCAGTCCTGTCTTACAAATAGAAAACAGCAGCAAAGTGCTACTGCATCACCTCTTATATCCTTGAGTACAGAGAATGTACTTATAGATCTCAAAACATGATTCTGATCCTCTTCAGAATGCCCTTAAGACATTCTCCTCATCTCTTCAGAGACTTCAAAAGCCTGACGGGTTATCTACCTTCCTGAGTCATAATACTGAGGAATCACAGCACTACTGACCTTTACACTGGTTGGACTTCCCAGCAGTACTTATTTTTGCACCCTACAGAATCAGCTCTGCTTCAAAGTCCTATGCAATCCCAGCAGCTGAACACATTTTGGGCTAGCATAAATTTATGATAGCTGGAAAGCAGGTGTCAAATCCCTGACTGATAATGAAATTGAAAGACATAATCTAAAGGCATTAGAAGACTGAATAGAGAATTTCAGCAGCCCTATTGCAGCCCTGTTAAGAGTTGAACTCACACCAAAATGGGTCTTCGTTTCAGGGACAGAAAGAAAAAAACCCAAGTTAGACCCTTTATGCTATTGAACCATAGTTCTCTCAATCTATTAAATGTTGTCCTTTTTTAGAATTACACAAATAAACAAACAAGTTGTCCAAAACTTCTCACTTCTGTTCCTTTTGAAGCCATCCAACTCAAAAAGGTGAAACTGATTTTCTTAAAGTTTTCTGAGAAAAGTATAATCCTAAAGTGAACAGTGTGAACACCAAATTTCATCCCACAGTTAATTTCTATACCCCATTTATAAATCTTTGAAATACAGGTTTGTAATGGAAATACTGACAGACCCTTAACAGTAGTGCTGCTATAATGAGATTTGTCATTTATGATTAATTGAGGGTAGTCTTAAAACATCTTTTCTAAAAGCATCTTCTTTCAGTTGAATTTATTTCCCATAAAGCTATACCATAAAAATCAGTTCCCCAATTTTGTCAAGTGGAGAGACATTCTGCTTATTTACCCTTAATGATAATCCAAGCTTCTGACAAGTAATAATTTCATCTGTGTCACTTCAATCAAACTGATTTTATTGAAAACTTACAAAAGCAGGTTCTAGAAATCTGCAATGTTTTTAATAATGCATTTGTAATTACTATATTGTTTTAAAATCTGTGAAATACAAATGGATTTGAAACAAATGTATGCCTAATTACATGATTGAACTAAGGATAATAATAAAAAAGAATGGTTAGCTGAACACTGCTTAAAAAAAAATTTCATTCTAAATGTTTCACTTAGTACATTAATACCACTTTGTGAATGCAGTTCGTTTACTCTAGTGTAATTGAATTTGCTTGTTAATCTGTTTCCAGAAGGTGTTCAAAAATACAGCTGTACAAGCAAATGAAATTTTACAAAAATGAATATTTATGAAGATCTAGATTTCCTTATTCCCAAAGGAATGTTCAAATTTTACTCTAAATCTTTAAAAAGATTTTTTATCTCACTTCTTGCGTATATTAGTGATGTGGGCTGCTTATTAATCAATGTTTAACAATGTAATTACAGCTGGTTTTAGTCTTACCAGATAACACAGATTAATAAATGACCTGCAACTAGTGAAGTGTGTAGAAAGGGTAATGAATTCCTTCCATCAGCACATTAATTTATTAGTAATAAACAAAGAGTATGATGAATTAGAAGAATTTGTAGAGTTTCTGAATATTGCAACAAAATTTCCAGATGAAAGCATTTAATCATGCAGTTTTCATTCATTTATTTCCTTTGTAGCAACTTTGTGTGCTATACCGTGCTGGGATTAGCTTTTCTGAGCTGTGTTAGCAGCCCATTGAAAGCCAGTTTTCCAGAGTTTTATATCAGTTCACATTGATTCAGCTCATACTGCTACACACCAATTTTACCTGTCACTGGAGCTAGTGTAACTTTGATGGGAACTAATTAAATTCTTTCCTTATAGCAAAACAACTTAATGCAGCTGAGCAAAGCACTGCTGATTAGTCCTGTCTCTACACGGACTATAACTGTGTGGAATTCCTTTGGAGAACAACATGCAATTGGAGGCAAAAAGAAGCAGTTGCAGAAGTAGCCTGATCAATGTGGCCTAACTGTCAGTGAAGTGTGGTTATCAATGTATCTGCATGCCAGAGAGACATAAGAGCAAAAACTATAAGCAAACGTAATTTTAAAGTAATTTTACTAGTTTAGCCTCCTTATGAACTCTTCTAGCATTTCTCATTTGGATACAGACAGACACATTTGGAAATTGAAGCTACACCTTTCTGAGAATCGGATAATTCCCTATGAATGGCAAAACTGAAGGTGAAGAAAAAAAAAAGTTAAGGCATGGATAATACACCATACCAAATGGCATAATCAGTAATTGCATCAAACAGTAACAAAACTGTTAAGTGTCTATCACAGGAGGCACAGTGACACCCCAGTACATTCCTCTGCACACCACAGCAGCCTCTCCTTTTTGTTCTTCTACGTCTGCTACTCTGCTTCCTTGAGCTGTCCCTCTCCTCAGTTCTGCAGGGAGGAGGTGGAGGCAAGCTGTACACTTAATCTTCCCTCACTCCTCTTGTTTCACCAGCAGAGTCTTGAAATAGAGCCAAAACAGGGAGGAAACAGAGTCATGTAGATCAGCGTGCTCTTAGGTGAGAGAGTTGCTTCCCGAAGACAGGCAGTACTATATCTCAATGAGGATGTGCAGAAGAAGGTAGTTCAAACATCTCTGATCTGACTGTAGGTTACTGTCTCAACTGCAGGTCAAACTCCCTCAGGAACAACTCCCAGCCTCCTAGAAAAATCAGACTGGTGGAAAGCTAATGGGAGAAGAGGTGGAAAGAGAGCTCTCCATTCCCACAAAAGAATGCATAATTTTTGTTCCCTGTAAAATCTAATATTATCCAGATACTTCATGTTGCAGATTTTAATTTTTTTAACATCTAGATAAATAATTTTTGAAAGCTTTAAATGGTGTATAACTCATTATAAGGTAGAAATCTTAGCAGGTACCTAAAATCGCTAACTCCAGGGGTTCACATCAGGTAAGGCTCAGGCTCACAGCACTTGGTAATTGGAAGCTTGTGTAGAGGACTATTAGAAGGGCTCAGAGTACTGTGCTTTGACCAACATCCAGCTCTATTACCCACGTGCATCTAAATCCTGCACTGACTTCTATGAGAATAGGTGGAAGAATTGCAGCAGTGACTCTCAAAGTGACACAGTGACAGAAGCATATCCAGGGGGGAAACTAAGGGCATGTCTCAAGGGAATTCACAAGCAGACATCAGTGAGACTGTACAAGCTACGCCTAAAAATATGCATAAATTTCAGTAGGTTAGAATAGGCTGTAATGAATTATGTAACTGTCACGAATTCTTGCCAAAAAGGTCCAACTAGCATAATGTTGTTGCAATTATGTCAATTCACAGGAGATAAGACTGGCCCTCTGTAAACAGTGTTTCGTGCGTGAAACTATACTATCTCTACATTCCATTTATCTATGACTACTGAATTTATGAGGAAATTATGTATGTACACACATACATATGCATATTTGACAAATAAATGTACTGAAAAGTCTCAGTCTGAAAAGATACGGTACAGTACTTGTTTTGAGAGAAAAGTATCTTAAATTAAACTCCTAGTGAATATGAATTCAGATGAAGTTCTTGCCAGCTGCCAGCAGTTACTCACAGGTACAGCAGAGGCAGTGCAGACTTAAAGCTATGTACCGATTTCAGCCGGAAGGAATGTGACAAACTATGGTATTTTGCTGAACCTGATTAAGCACCTAAAATCTAGCTTAATTATGCTACAGCTGGTTATAGACAAGGCACATAGTACGGCAGGACAAAGAGGCTGGACTAGCAGTAAAGCCTTAATGTTTCTCTCTGAGAGAAATTTGCCTTTGCACAGACACACTAGAATACAGCCCTCAGAGCATGGACTTGCAAGGGGCAAAGGAAGGGCCAGGCTGGGGAAGGAAGAAGGGGTTGGGACAGGGCTGCGGGCAGCAAAGGCTGAAACTGATCCTGTAGTGCACCAGGCAGCTTGAGGAGTGTGCCGCAACTTTACAGGCCCCTAGAGGGGGATTGTGGGATTCAATGAGGACATTTTCAGCTTACCAAATGAGAATGACTCAAAGGTGACTTGAGTCTCTCATAGCCTGCCATGTGCCATGCCCTTTGACTGTAAACTTTCAGAGGCACATAATAGTGGTGTTTTAGGTGGGTTTTAGGGTGGGATGTTTGTATGTTTGGTTTGGGGTTTTTTTTTGCTTGGTTGGATTTTTGTTTGTGTTTTGGTTTGGTTTTTTTGGTGGGTTATTTTTTGTTGGTGGTTGTTTTGTTGTTTGTTTTTTTGTTTGTTTTGTGGGGGTTTGGTTGGATTTTTTTTTTTTTTT
>VWZG01003258.1:295079-308486 GCA_013396735.1 Grallaria varia | reverse complement strand
GGGGGTGTCCATGGAGAAGTAAATCCCAATAGCCACACATTATAAAACCTGAATATTTATTATAATGCTTTTCTGGAAAAAAATTATCTGTAGCATTCTTCTGAGATCAGTGCTGCTGTTACAGGCTTCTTTATATTTCATGTTTACCTGACAGAGGGTCACATAATCCTCGAGATGGTGAGACCTTCCTAATACTGCCTTGTGTTCCTTACTTGTTGGTTTGCTCTGGACTGAATCAGTCTTGCACAGGCAGAGTTAACCTACTGCTGGCTTCCCTAGACTTTTGCTGCTGAAGTAAAAGGTAATTTCTACATGTCCTGGACTTTAAAAGCCCCGAATTCTGCACCGAGCAAAAGATTTGGAGTCGCTTCTCAGGCTCTCTTGCTTTTCTTCTTCTCCTAACACCTGTTCAGTAAAACAAAGCTCTGTTTCTGTCTGGGGCAAAGCATGAAGAGAGCTGTCAAATGCCAAAATATAAGAAGTGTTTGGATTGTGAGAACAAAGAAAGAAGCTGTCAAGAGCCATTGCCTTGCCTATAGTCAAAGGATCTGCAGGTCCAAGAAGAAATTTTTTAAAAAAAATACTTTTAGCTGCCAAGAAGTTTTATCCATTTTAAAAGTACATTTATGTGAAGTCAAAACCAAAAATCCTCTTTGAAATGAGATATCAGTATTTTGTTTAAGTGCTCAAAAACACGCTTAGTCATTCTACTTTTCACTTTTCAAGTACTCTAAATAATTTTGTTAATTTGACTAGACCTTGCAAATTATTTCAGCCAAATACCAAATGCCATTTTTGGATTTTTGGTTGGTTTTTTTTTTTTGGAGGGGTTTCTTTGGGGGTTTTTTTTTGATGTGGTTTGTTGTTTTGTTTTTGGGTTTTTTTTTGGGGTGGTGGTTGTGGTGGTTTGTTTGTTTGTTTTGGGTGGGTTTGTGTTGGTTTTGGGGTTGGTTTTTAATTTGGTTTTGTGTTTGGGATTATTTTACAAATGATGTGGCTTCTTTTTATCTTTGAAGCAGGAGGTGAAATGGTTATTTCTTGAGAGACCTCATTCCCTGCATGTGTATGGGAGCACAGTACTGTGCATGAGCCTTTGGAGAGGGAGAGCTAATACTCCCTTCATCCTCAGAAAGAGAGAGATGAATACTAATAAGGTGCCAGGACATACTTTCCCTGACTCTCTCACTTTTTGTAACCCATTGAGATATACACAAACTTACTTGCTACGGAGAAAATGTCTTTCCTTCTTAACTTTAAGTAACTGCATTTGTTATAGGTATGTCATAGGTATCATTCTCTGTCCCTGTGCTTCGAGAGCACAGAAAGTATTAGGTGGCTATTTCTAGCTCCAAAACATAGGATTAGACAGACTAAGAGTTCAACTGAATACAAGTCCTATAACCTTGTAATATCCTTGGCAAGACATGAATCTCATTGCTAGTGCTACTGAAGAGAACTGCAGGTTATTTTTTTGTAATTAACATGCATACACCTTTAATTTCCCAAAGAATCTTATTCCCATGTAGAATTCTACATCATCATCATGGCTAGGCTTCGTGACTGAAGATTTGGGAAGGGCTCTACCCACGCTTGCTGCAAGCGCGCTGATGGCTAAAGAGGCCGATGCGAGATAGGCAAGTCCGGTTGCAAAAGGCACAGCAGAAAGTCTCCATAGGCGGTGTTGGCGAGGCACGGTTCTTTCTGCGTGTCTTTTCTCCTCTACATAACTACCAAATGAAGACTCAATAAAACTGTTCAGATACAGCTGCTGGTACAATTGCTATTGTCAGAATACAGGTGATTGAAATAAAATGCATTGTTAAAACACCAGTTTTAGGTTGACAATACAGAAAAGATAAGGAGTACTGGGTACAAGTTATTCCTGGGGAGATTCCAACTGGACACAAGATGAAAATTTTTCACAATGAGACAAAGATCCTTTGAAATAATCTCCCCAGGGAAGTGGTCGATTCCCCAGTATTGGACACTTTCAAGATTTGCCTGGACAGGGTTCTGGGCCATCTTGTCTAGACCGTGTGTTTGTCAAGAAAGGTTGGGCCAGATGATCCTTGAGGTCCCTTCCAACCTGGTATTCTATGATTTTATGATTTTCATGGAATACACTTAGAATAGAAATAATTTTCTATCACCTCACATCCTTAAATATTAGCCTTGGGTCTTATTTGTATTATGCAAGTTGGAATTAGCCATAGGGGTTACATGGGGCAGAATATTTGCAAGGCTTCCTAGATTAACAAAGCTGCCTTAAAATATCCTTGAGACACACAAAACAGCGCAACCCTGTTGATGGGTGAAATGTTTGGTCTTAACCACCTGTAAGTAGGTTAAGTGCTGAGAAGTTTGGCAATGCAAAGTAGGTCTAGGCACTTCATTATCTAACAAGATTCCGAGGGAACACCAAGAGTGTTTTCTGTCTTGTTACGTTAGAAATGCAATTTTTCTTCTTTTTGAGCAAATGTCTCCTCAAGAAACAATATAACGTGTAAGCTGGAAGTTAAAGACTGGTTAATGGTCACTTGACATGATCATACTGAAGTAAATGAGTAAAACTGGCATATGCTGTGTTCACACAAGAGACATTTCAGCCTAGAAGTTAATATTTTAAAGAAAACATACTGAAGGCCACGAAGAGCTCTGTATCTCCATGGACGGCAATTATCCAACCTGGTATTCATCCATTTTTGTTTGTGACATAGTTTCTAATACTGTATTTCTTATCATTAAAAGGCAAAGGAGGTGCTGTAAATCAAGTTAACACCCAGCTTTTCTTGAGCTGTAGACGAAGCACTTAACTTACTGCACATGTTTATACCTGCTGTGTGAATGTCTTCACCCAGGCATGCTGTGGTTCATGAATTTTCATTCCACTTATTTATATTTATTATTATTTACTAGTCTTTATTATTGCTGGCTATGATAACTTAGAAAACACTTTTTATAAAAGGACTGTGGGATGACTAAACAGATTTTGTAAAGGAAAGCCACTTTCAACTTTTCTTTTTGTCATTTATTGAAGGAACCTGATATTGTTTTCCAAAAACGGTGGACACCAGGTATGGAGTTCCCAGCCTCCAGACTGCTGGAGAGCTGGCTATCAGGGACAGTGTCTATTTATTGCCCTCTGCTGGCACCATCCCTAAATTTGATGTTTCAACCAGATTTGTCTACCATTTGTCTCATTATTTATTTACAATTTGCTGGCAGTGCTAATGGTATTCTAGAAAAAAGGCAAATCTGAAACTCCATACTGGCAGGATGAAATGCCATGTGCTTAATTGTAAAGAAATGAGGATGTTCAAAAATGAAGTCCTGAAAACCCGAATCTCTTCATCTGTTTCTTTAAAAGAGTCTTCAAACATGAGAAAGAATATAAAGAGGAGGCTCAGGACGAAACTTAGGGCTCTCTGCAACTACCTGACAAGAGTTTGTAGCAAGGTGGGGCGTCAGCCTCTTCTCTCACGTATCAAGTGACAGGACAAAAACGGCCTCAGGTTGCACCAGGGGAGGTTTAGATTGGATGTTAGGGAAAATTTCCTCACTGAAATGGTCATCAAGCATTGGAACAGGCTGCCCAAGGAAGTGGTGGAGTCACTTTCCCTGCAGGTATTTAAAAGATGTGTAGATGTGGCACTTTGGTACATGGTTTAGTGATGGACTTGGCAGTGCTGGGGTGATGGTAGGACTCAACGGTCTTAGAGGTGTTTTCCAAACTAAACATTTCTATGATTCTGTGAAAATGTCTCCACAGGAATAGAGTCCTGAGATGGGAATTGTACTTTGAGGTAACTGGAGAAACTCCTGCTGATTTTATTAATAGAAAGCTTGAAGCAGTAGAACTGAATTCAAGGTTTGCTATTGTTTAAGTATCCATTGCTTCAATACAATACAAAAATAATGTTTTAGATAAGAAAACAGGAAAACTTAGCAAATAGACTGAAAATGTAACATTTCATTTATCATTTGTGCAGATAATGTCTCTGTGCTTTTTTACATCTTATATCAAGTGTTTTGGAGAGAAACTTTATGCTTTGCTTTTAACAGCAAATTTACTCAGCCACAGTAGTATCTGCCAGCAGATGTGATGCTACTCAATTGCTGGCAATGTGAAAAAAAAAAAAAAAAAAGGAGTTAATTTGTGGGGTACTTCTGTTTCTAAAACAAAAAGTACTAGCTCAAATAGTGATGGTTTCTGGGAATTCTCAGGGCATGCAGTCTGTCTCGGTCCTCTCTGGTTTATGATCTAATAATCCAACTGCACAGCTGAGATCCAGCTACCTCTTTCCCATATTGTCCCTCTCCTTCATCATCCATCTTCATCATCCATCCCTTTTTCTCTTCCTCCTTTCCTCTTGCTCAGCTCATATCTTCACCCTGTGCCTGCCCCTTCTCCACTTAGTACGTTCAAGGAAGTCAAGACTGAAAGGCACCAATTCTTTAACCTTATTTGATATATAAAAACAGCTATAGATTGTCACCTGAAAAAAATTACAGTGAGTCCAAGATGCTACAGTGGTCAAAGCACACTCTTTGGAGACAGCAAGCCTGGATAAGATATCAAAAGCAGTAAATTTATGGCTGCCTTTAGGAACTTGTTCCAGTGTTTTCAATTCCTTTCTCAAAGCTGCACCTAATTTTTTATTTGAATCCAGTTTCTCATATGTTGTTACAGTACACCATTGAATCTTTCTCTCAAAAAACAGACACTGCTGTAGTTCCTAGCATTTCCTGCTTGTTAAAAAAATCAGAGAAATCATATCACCCATGAACTTTCTTTTAGACAAGGTAAACAGGTTGAAAGATTTAAACTTCTCATGAGGTTTACCACTTTTCTTCAGTCACTACTTTAGCCTCTCTCTTCTGTTCTCCAGCCTCCCTTGAGACATGTTCTTGCTCCCAAAAGTAAAGTATCTTTGCTGGGAGAAAAAGTTAAAAGGAAATTATTTTTTTTTTGCTGCTGGTTGAACTGAGGACAACTACCCCTGTGATCCCAGGCCAATTCCAGCTCTGAGCAGCAGGAATGTACTTGGGCTAGATAGCTTTCAGAGGACACAGCTGCAAAGTCTTCAGCATTTGCAGATTTATACTAGTTTAAATGTTGCAGCTTCACAAATGAAGGTGATTTTTCAGAGGAAGAAAAAGGTATGCCTCCACACCCAGGGTGAGTTCTCTGCTCTTGAAAAATCCTAATTCCTGCTCCAAGGCAGGATGATGACTACTGACACTGCTAAAAGAAATTGCTTATAAAACTGTTTCATCTTAGTAGAACAATCTGTTATCTTCTAGTTTCAGCCCTGAAAATGGCCAGACCACTTTTACTGAAACTCTCTTTCACCTGGAGTCTCCAACCCATTCCCCCTAAAAAATACCAAGCCTAACATGCTAATCAGCTCGCGGACATTCAGCAGGTACACTGACATAACATGTAAAGAGCAGCAGGGTAACAACATAACATCCATGCCAACTGTAAAGCTGCAGTAGGCCCTGAATTTTGCACTGTCCATTACCTTTTCCTAGAACTACTCTACCATTAGACTTCTATATATCTTCTTTTATTTTGGTACTGAACATCTCAATACTAGAGAGTGGCATTAAGGTAGTATATTAAAATGTATGTATTTAAAAAATCCACAAGACCAGCTAGTATTTCTTTAAATATAAGCCCCAGTTTGTGTGATTTATCTATGCATATGTTCTGCATTCTAGTATTCTGGCAGTAAAGTCCAGTATGAACTACCATGATGTTACCTGACTGTCACTTATGATTAGGCAGTTCCCTTTGCCCCTTGTTTTTCACATGCATTAGAACCTTTAAAACTGTACAGAGAAAGGAATTCCTGAAATACCTTTGCTGGTAAAAAATTTCTAAAAAGTTTTGCAAAAGGCATTGTGTGTATTTATAACAATCATGTATTTAAGTGGCTCTTATAACATCTTTATCCGTCAATGAATACTGCACAGCACTGAATGAACAAGAAATTGCTGAGTGTGGTGGAAATTCTGTATGACTTCCTTTGATGTTCGAAAGCTCCTCTTTTGCTTTGCCATGGAAGCAAATTATTGAGGTCTGTAAGCAGCTGGTTCACTTCACGCCACAGAGGAATACATCAGTCCTGACTAGCAAAGCAAAAGATGGATGGTACTGGATAAGGAAGGCTGGAATTGAGTTAAGTCATGTTAAATTAATGGGTAAAGCTTTCAGAAATACTATTTTATACATGGAGCTCTGCTACTTTCACAAGTTGCCCAAAGCAAAACTCCTTAGTTGAATTATTCACTGAGGGCAGAGCTAATTCTTTTCTCCCCTGAGAACAGATTTTCTAACTCCCATCAAGGATGCATATTCTTCGGTCACGTCATTCTCCTCCATGTGGTATGAGGTTGGACTGATGCTCTGCAGCCACTGTGATCCCTGGTAAATTTTGCCAGGACAATCTTGACAGTGTGAGACTAACTGTATTTTCCAGCTGCTATTCTCTTGGCTGATCTACATTTGCCAGGAAACATCAGATTTGCACAACTCGTCATCAGCTTTTTGCAGACTGCTGCTTGACACAGCATCATTCATGCCCATTAACCTTTGCAAGCCAAACAAATTCAAACAGGAGATAGGTGCCAAAGCTCCCCCAAGAGCATCAGTTAGTGCTGAACACAAATAATATGGAAGTCCAGTGGCACAGGTCGAGAAAGATTCAAGGCATCTAGCACATGCTGGATGTAAACTCCAACTTGAATGAACAATTTTCCTTTTTAGTGTTTACCATAATGGCATCTCTCCAGGAACTCTGCTGGTCAACTTGACTTCTTGCAAGTGCCATGGAGCAAAACTGGTCAAGAATTCTGCTTCTCACAGCATCAGGATATCACCGACTCAAGAATTGCTGGTACTTTCCCTCTGTTGGGGTCCAGTTCCTCAAGTGCTTTGCGCAGAGCTCTGCAAGGCACCAAAACCTCCCCATGTAGGGCCAAGACTAATGGCAGGATTTGGCTGGGGAAGGTGCACACATCGTTCCCCAAGGACTAGCAGGCTTTGCCATCTGCAGGATTTGGCACTCCTGACTCCCTGCTCTTGTGAAGCTTCTGCTTGGGATGAGCACAACCCACTTTTTCCACAACTCTGCACCTCCAAGAAGCTGCTGCTCAACAGCAGTTTCATCAGCAGGAAGTAGTTTCAGCACTTAAACAGATCTCCAGGGCCACAGAGCCCGAGTCCTGCTCTGCGCAGCCACTGAAGCTGAGCTGGCATTGCCCAATTATAAAACATAAGCAGAACTCTTAAAATCAACAAAAGGTGAAGGGGGAAAAGGGACATGCTGGAAAAGCCGGATAATTCCATTTGAGTTCCAAGTCTGTCACCTCTATCACTAATTTGTCACCTGTAGCCTTGGCAATGCATTATCACTGAGTCAGAGGTTGTGGATATAATCAGGTATCAGCACTGTGAATCTTTCCTCAGAGCACAGGCTTTATAAAGCCCTGTAGCAATTCTGAAAATGATACAAGAAGCAGAAAGGCTCTTTGAGCTAGAAAAGATCTGCTTGGTAATGGCTGCAGTATGAGTGCATGTACAGAGGAGCTGCCAGGATTGGGATGTGTTCCATTTAAAGCCTTTGTAGGTTGAATATCAGAACCTGGTTCCAGGGGAGGGGAGAGGAGGATGGGTCCCTCTGCTCAGGAGGGAAGATCCATAAATGATCACAGGCAGGTGGGATAGAAGAGCAAGGTGGTGTTAAAGCTGTGCTGAAGAATGGATGAAAAGGGAATGGCATCCTGCAGGCTTACAAGACAGGTAGGGAGAAGACTGCATATTGGACAGAAAGAGAAAATCCAGTCACAAAGGACACTCCTTGCTGTGGGGGGACTAGATTGCCAGGCCCTCATGTTATCTGCGATGTGGGAGAAGCTCTAATTGCTAAACATCATGGAGAACTGTGCTTCACAGATTTCTTTTTCATTTTTATGTGTTTCTAAAACCAATGTCTGTAATTAAATGACATAGTACTTTTCTAGAATAAACTTGCTTTTTCTTCTGAAATGTATCTCTTATCAAGGGTCCCTCCTGACAGACATTAGGTAGTGACTGTCCAGTGAGCTACAGCTTCAGGAAGCCCACGTGGTATAAAGGGAGCTATAAAACAAAAAAAGAAACCTTCATTCTGTTTCCTAGGGGAAGAGGCAGACATACAAGGACTGCACATGCACTACAAAGAAGTGGAGCTCTTAGAAACTTTGGTGACCTCTATCGTTGCTGCTGCTTCTAGTGGGACTTATACACAAATATAACTTGATGAATGGCCCTTTATTTCTACAAAACCTTTCCAGAAAATCCTTTATTTGTGCCATTTTTCATATCATCCCAATCTTGCCCCCACCTATGCTCTCAAGATGCAAGTTTGCCTGATTTTCAGAAAGTTGATGGGGAAATATTTCAATCCTGATTTCTACATCAAATTGATTTAATAATAAAAAAATAATTTAAAAGAAAATAATAATAGCTTTAGTCAATTAGGCAAGTTCATCACTGTAACAGACAGCTTTTTTTTAACCTCCATTCTTAATTATTGTGTGTGGAATCTTGCACTGGGAGAGGTTTTAAAACTTGGGACCTTATGCCTCCAACAGTTTCACTGAGTAACCATACAGAAAGTGTCTATTGAGAAATAATAACTATTTCCTGAGGTCTCTCTTTTAACCTTTAAGGCTTTGTCCAGGGTTTTAGAAGCATATGAAAAACCCCCGAGCAAAAATCATTCAGACTTGGCAAGCTTTCCCCAACATCAGCCTGTAAAAGAACCTATTAGGGAATTCAATGATGATGAACAAGAGTTCATTGACCACATATTATATCAGTCCAAAAACTGGCAGAGGTTCCAGTTAATGTATTAAAATACTTTTGCCCTCATGAATGGATCATGGGGCCAGGGCATAGAAGAATAATGAGTGATATAATATCTACTCTTACTGAGCAACCTTTGCTCAGCTACTGAACTTCAAATGTCAGTTGTCAATGGTGTTTGTATTTTTCTTAAATTGACTGATTTGACCTCAAAAACTCCTACTAATTGGAAAATAAGAGAAGCGAGGCTGATCTGGGAAACGTGTTTTGGAAGCAGGTTATAGCTTCTTGTCAGGCTGACAGGAAAATGCTGTTTCTACAAACTCTAAGTAACACTAACATGATGATTGCCCTTCCCCAGTGTTGAGCTGTTCTTCCCTGTGCCCCAGGGCAACTCACTGCACTCTCAGATGTTCCAAACAAGCAGTTCAACTCAAGAGAAAATATAATCCTTCTCAGCCTTGAGCCAGGTCATTTTGGTGATCCTGTCACAGCTCAGACTGTGGTTGGCAGAGCTGAAGGGAACAAACACGAAGACAGCAAGGGTTGGGATGGGCAGGCAAGAAGCTGGAGGCAACGCTCTTCCATAAGGTTTCTGATTCAGTAAGTATTGTGGATCAATTGGAGCAGGTTTCTAAAGTGGAGCAGTTGTGCTGAGGACCTGGTGCCAACACTCCACTCATCCTGCACGGGCTGTGTATCCAGCTCCAGCCCAGCTTTTTAAAACAAAAGCCCATCCTTGGCTGTGACACATTCACTGCACTCCTGAAATGCCACTACCCCTTCAGTTTCCCCAAAGAAATCAAGTCCCTGCAATCCAAAATTGCTTTATGATCACTGAACCGATGTGCAGAAGGGGCGTCTGGGCTGGGGCATTTGCTTTGAAAACTCAGCCCTGAGCTGAACTAATGTGAGTGCACCATCCAGCCAGCAGAGTGGACATCTGTACAGGGGGAGAGTCTCTCAGCCCAGCTGTAGCACTGCAGTATCCATGCTAGTGGCCTCCACTGACCTCTAGAGACTCTCTCAGCTGCACCAGCAGTAGAACAAGGCAGGCATTGATCAATCTAAAATGTTCACTACTGTTCTCCTCCTCTTGATTTTATCACAAAGCTTCCAGAGGTCTCCTCACACCTTGCCTATCTTCCTTGGTCAAAAGTAGTCCTTCTCCACAGCTCTCCATCCAGATCTCCACGTAACACAAATGAAGGCATCCAAAAGGCATCACTTTCTCTTGCCCAAACACCATACAGTGGGAACTCCGCTTCTCCCTTCTAGGCATCAAATTGGATGGGTGGAAGAAAGAAGGATAGCAGTATTGTTTGTCCTCCACCTTAAGGGCTAGTCATAACTCTCCCACTAACAGCAGGGCAGGAAGTGTATTCTTGCATTGTAGCCTTTGTTTGTCCTATTACTTTTAGGCAATAGCCTACTCAGTTCATTCACTTCCAAGACTGAAGAAAGGACCTGGTATCTGTTCAGTGGCTGGATTTCACAGTTGCAGGTTCCATAAAAAGCCTGAGGACAGATGTATGGCATAGTTACTTAGCTTTCCTTTTTTTTTTTTTCCTTTCTTTTTGTATAGGACACATAAATGACAACCAGGTAAACTAAAATGCCTTTTGTTTTTGTGAAAATGCATTAAAAAGCAGAGAGATTGTTCTTTCACTGTCACATTCTGGATGCTGTGCAATTCCTATGA
Organism: Grallaria varia; assembly: GCA_013396735.1. Lineage (NCBI taxonomy): Eukaryota > Metazoa > Chordata > Aves > Passeriformes > Formicariidae > Grallaria > Grallaria varia. The sequence goes on along the minus strand of VWZG01003258.1, from coordinate 297,930 downwards.
CACAGTTACACAGCAGCTTCTGCAACACTACCAAGTGAATTTATGGGGATTACCACTTTCATAATGGATAATCAAAGAACACATTTAAATTATGAGCTTGACAGGAATATACAATTTAAGTCTATTTAAAATTAGAAAAAGCATGAGACTTTCTACCTCAGTGTTAGTTCAGGGCTTATTGCAAGAAATAAATTCTACTGTTCAATTATTTGCAGTTCTAATGGTGTTGCTTTCCGTTAATTGCTGAATATAGATAGTATTTTATTTATAGATAAATATGTATTTTTTTCAGGAGTTAGGAGAAAGGAATCATTAAATACACACAAAATATCCAAATAAGAGCAAAATAAATATATTAATAATTGAAGTATAAAATTATGTTTATATTAGTAGAAAAATTATCTTCTATTTGTGACTAAATTCTGCAAATAATATACTACTACTACTGTCCTCCTATTTTGCACCACAAAATTAACTTGTCACTTCTGCAATAATTCTGTATGAAAGATGTATTAAGGTCATGTCAGAATTTCTAAGTAATCAAAAACATTTCACAGAGGCAATGATTAAGCATTAGAAACGAAAAAAGAATCCAGCTCCAGGATGACTTCATAAGAGCCGGTTTTGGTCACTGAATCCGAGCATGTTGGAGTCTGTTAAATATTAACAGACAAGTGCTGTGGAAGGATTAGCTTGGACTGTGAGCAGGTACAGAGAGAGACAAGCCCTTCACGCTGTGTCTGAGTAGAACTGACAGTGCAATACCTTTTTTTATACCTCTGAGGTGAAAGTAGGGAAGTGGATGCCTATTTGATATTCAAAATGGACAGACTTTTTTATCAGAACATAAAGTGTGAATAAAAAGAAATTTTCCAGTTCTTAAGCACTGTTCCACATTTGGCAGTTATAAAACACTGTAGATAAACATTACTGATTTTTTTTTTAATTTTACTTGACAAAAAAATCTGAAAACTAGTTTGTTATGGCTTTTTACCCAGGAAATCTAACTAGTGGGAATAAGAAGCCTGTTCTAGCATGTGGGGGGATGGTAAAAGCCTCACACATTTTCAGTTGATCTTTTGTCTGCTGTTTGGATCTTTCCAGGAGTGTCACTTCAGACAGAGTTACTGAGATGCTACAGTGGAGACTTGTTAGAGTAGCCAAACAATCCTGACCAGCTTCTACAAACTAAATTGTAAGCAGGGTTGGGTCTGCCACAAGCTCTGTGACTATACTCAGGTTATTTTACCACAGGAATCCCCCTTGGGAGCTGTGGTTGCTGTCTTGGTGCAAGAGGCTGTGGGTTCTCCAAGCTAGTGTGTTGGAGGCACTCAGACTGTTTCCCTCCATTTTTGGACTGCTAAAAGCTTCCTAGGTCACTTAATATGGCTCATGCAACTTTTCATAAATCATAGAATCACAGAATGGGAGGGACCTTTAAAGGTCATCTAGCACAAACCTCCCTGCTGTTGGCAGGGTCGTCTTTCACTAGACCAGGTTTCTCCGAGCTCCATCCAGTGTAGCCTCAAACACTTCCAGAGGTGGGGCAACCACAGCTTCTCTGGGCAACCTGGTCCAGCCTCACAGTAAAGCATTTCTTCCTAATATCAATGCGTAAGTTTGAACTCAGTCAGTGACAGGATATTGGGATTCAGAGATAAGCAGGAACAGAAACTTCAGCAGAAACATCTGAGGGGCTTAACCTGTTAAAGAGACCTGAGAGCAAGACCTGCACTGATTGCTCTGGGTGACCAGACAAAGGAGGACTGAGGATGTCAGACCCCGAGAAGAGCCCCAGGCCTGGCCTGGGGCAGCCATCCTGCTGAAGGCAGGTCTGCCTTTGGAAAGACACTGCACCCACCCCGGGCTTGGTGATCACTAAAACACAGAAAAATCAATACCTAAAAAGAAATGTCATGCTAGGGCTGGAAAGTTATCTTAGCTCTGTATGTGCCAATTGTGAGCCTGCTGCTAGAACAGCATGCTGCTAGGTAGGATGTCAGAGATGTCGGAGAGGGGGGATTCAAAAGAAGGACACAGAAAATGATCCAGAAGGTGAGGGATTCTTAGGAGTTATTCAGCTTTTTCAAGAAAGGGTGAGAGTTCTTAAAATCATTTTAGATGGATAATTACACAGGAAAAAGGGCTGTCTGGAGGTTACTGTTACGGGCATGAATTCATGGGAAAAAAGGAGGAAGAGAATTTTAACAGGGCTGTAATCTGCTATGAGCACTAGCTGGGGCTGAGCATTTGCTTTTTTAGTGACACAGGAGCAATACCTACATATTTCCCCTTCCTTCCTCAGAAAACTGTGCAGCTCCTCCCGCCTGGTTCTTCCATCCTGCAGACAGCAGGCTACCAGGATTCAGCAACTAGAGGCTGAACTCTACCACATAAACTCAGACTTGAAATAAGACACAATGTCCTTGAAATAAGGAAATTAACAGCTGGAATGATTTGTCAGGGGAAATGCACAGGCTCTTAAAATGAAATTAAGTGTCTTTTGAAACAGGCTGTCATCCAGTTGCAGAGAGAACAGCTCTCTGCCCTGTTTATGCAGAAGACCAGAGCAAATTTATGCAGAAGACCAGAGTGAAAAAACACAGGGATTCCTTTTACCTCTAAAATCTATGAAAGATACACCTGATGTTTACAGACACTTTGGTTCCTGATCATGCTGACTTTGCAGTAGTGTGTGTTCCGGAACTGAGCAGGATGTGGTGCTGCTCTATTTGCTACTTGTCAAATTTGGCAGATACAGGGAGGAGGGGAATAGATCTCTTGCAAAAAGGAAAAAATGCATTCCCTTCGCTTTTCTTTTCCAATGTCAATTAGTGCAGCAGCTGAAAAA
>VWZG01003258.1:275850-290733 GCA_013396735.1 Grallaria varia | reverse complement strand
AAAAAAAAAAAAAAAGTAAAAATAATGAGATGTGTTCAGGAACTATTAGGGAAAATATAATTGAAATTGTCTTTTTTTCTCCATTGAATTATATGTAATTTTTATCCAGCCTGTTTAAAAATGGCTCTGTTCTGTTTGCAGTGGGAAAACAATAGTGTAGACAATTTATTCAGAACAATCACTTATTTGAGATCTCTTATAGTCAGGGAGCTTCAACAAAGCTGGTGTCATCACAGAAGCTCATGAATGCTATTACATATCCTCACTTACATAATGTGGCATTCTTGACACTCCACTGCCATCTGAATAGCTGAAAGAATTCTTTAGGACACACATCAGAGCTGAGAGCATCTTGCAAGAGCTTCCACAATTTGAAACACAGAATCAAGGTTTTTTTGTTTTTTTTGTTTAAAATAAAATTAATTATGAAGATTTTAGATTTATTAATATTTTGTTTCTAGTACTGTGGCTTAATTTCAGCTTTCTCTGCACTGTTTTCACCCAGAAGAGCTATGTAATATCTTGTGCTGCACCAAATCCCTGACACTTGGAGAAAAGCCCACATTGAATACCACTGCGCTGGGAGAGCTCCCCAGCACTGAATATTGTTCAGGAAGACATGGCTGCTTTGCCTGCATACCACAGATCTGAGCTTCCTAAGGCAGAGAGAAAGGAAGAATGAGCCAGATTTGAGATTGTTAGACCAGCTCCTTCATTTACTAACACCTGAAAGCTCCATTTACTAACACCTGACTTCACAATAAAACTGCTTAGCCCTGAAGATTACCCTGGCTCTGTTACCAAATCTGGGAGCGCATTGGAGTTCTGGTGCCTGAACTAGAGCAAGAACCCACTACTAACTGGCCTCTCTCCTCCACTCTGGTTCTCATAGACAGAATGATCAGATAAAAGCTGCAATGTATCTGCAGGTAAATACAGGTGCAACTTCAGCTCAAATAGTTCAACTGGAGGGTTTTCCCAGAGTTTTAATAATACAAGTCCATGTTCTAAAAGACATGTGACATACACAGAATATAATACATGCAGACTTCTCAGATTCCAAAATGAGTGGATCTTCACTAAAGCTATTCAAATAATTCAAAGAGATAGAATAAACAACAAATGCATCATGTACTCCCCTAAATTAGCATTTCTTCAGGTTGGAACTGGAGTATCTAAGATATTCACACAAGTCCCACAGCTCCCTTTCTGACCATTACACTTCTTTTGCCACTAATCAAGGCAAGTCCTGTAGTTAAAAGATATTCCCATTCATCATGCCTCCTGCCAAAAGAGCCCAAGGAGCCTCCTGACTCTCTTTCTCCCTTTATCCCCAAACTCCTCACATGGCTCTGTATGGCTCAATCTGCTCTACAGTTGTGACCAGCACTCAATGAACACTATGTTCAGTTAGACCTGCCAAGGTCCTATGCAGTCATGATATCCAGCCTTTACTGTGAATCAGTGATAATTTAGATTTGGCAGTCATCATGGGGAAGGGAGGGAAAAGGAAGTCATGCAATGCACAAACAGTACATTGTGTACTGCTTCTATAGCTCCACATTTCATACTGGTGTCACACTATTACTATCACAGATTATAGTGAGAATCTTGGAAGCCACAGGTCAGAAGACCACCTTTCCTTCCCATGACTGCAACCTCCAGCAGCTTGCCAACAAATACTAATTTAATGGGGCTTCTGTTTTTCACCTCAAAAGCCATCCTCCAGACACATTTCCCCTTACAGATATTTTATGACACACTTTTTTCTACACAGAGCTTGCTTTTTCCCCTCCTTATGCATCTATTCATTTGTGGTGTAAGATTTGCAAAGGTTTTAATACTTGTTCTGTTTTCACATGGTCCATAAGCACATTATTGTGACACAAAATCAATGTTTTGGTTCTGAAAGCATACAGCCTAGGGACAGATCACAGACACAGATGTGTCTCAGAAATACACCAGAGACTGGTAACATTCACTGTGTGGTTAGCAAGAAAATTTTTTACTTAAAATAGATCCTTCCCAACTAGGCTGCAAAATTTATTTGAAGAATGGGATTTAGGAGATGGTACAAATGCTATCATTACAAACAAAGAAAATATTTAAGCCTTGAGGAGATGCTTGAGCATTGCTCTGGTTCCACAATGACTGGATCTAATCAATTAGTAAAATCAGTAGCATCTCTTCAAAATGATGTAAGGAACCCTTATTAAATGAATATTGGTGGCATCACAGGACATGGACTGTGCTACAGATCAATTGGCCTATAATCTTCTCTTTTGCCTACAAAATGGGGAAAGGGAGCACCACACTGCCAACAACAGAAATAGTAATCCAATTGCTATGCTGTGCCCACAACACACCAAGAAGGAGATAAAATTATGTCAAAAGACCACTTTAGATGGAAATGAAGAGAATTTGCTTCTGTTTCACTACAACTTGATTTCAGTGTTCAGACTGCATTTTCAATCCAAGGTGTAGGTGCTGTACCAAAGTGGTGGTGAGGATGTCCTGTATGATGCTCAAGGGACAGGAGCGTGGACAGATAACTATGTGCAGACTTCTGCACTCACAATATCACCTGGGTCCAGCAGGACAGCACTGGATATGGATGGAAGAATTAGACCATGAAGCCCAGTGCTCTCATATCTGAAAGCAAACTATAAAGATATTTAAATGAAACTCTAATTTAGCCTGTAAGCATCCAGACTGTATTTGCACAGCACCCAGTACACTGAGTTTTGGAAGGTCTAGGGACCAGAAAATAAGAATACTTGTTTTCTAGGTAGGATTTAAATAAGCATTATAGAACTATTTTAGCAAATTTACATATTTATTTATTTATTTGCCCAGCATTAATGTGCTGGGTAGATTTCTTGATTCTAAATTAAAATGACGTAATAAAAATACCCAAATGTTTCAGTTGACTCTGTGTGACTTAAAAGAGGATTATCACGTGGCCATATTATTTAAGTATTTTTCAGGCACAACTAAGAGAACATAGTGATTGGAAAAGTATCCCAACTGGGATAGATAACATTTAAGCAATATGTGGGCTGATGGGAGATTTAAAAGTGCTGTTTGTTACGCTACAGACAGTTATGAAACAAATGATCTGTCTCCAATATAAACTGTTAAACTGAAAACATGCCAGAGGGAGACAGCTGTCAGTACATTAAAAAGTCATTTTCTCAGACAACAAAGACTTAAACCAATCATTTTATAAACATATTTCTTTGCCCAACCAGATTTTGGTAATTCTAATGGTTCACCTGCTGCATTGAGAAATAAAGTAAGCTTTTGCTCATATGATTTGTCAGGAATTTCTACTTGTGAAGAACAGATGGTTCTAAAAAATTGAACAGGCATAACAGCATTATCAAGCTTTCAACTACAAAATCCATCCTTTCTACACACACTTGAAATGGAAGCAATGCATACCACAAACCTTTGACCATGGTCAATCCACAGTTTGCATTTAAATTACACTGTTCCCAGTGCTGAGGATCACATTTTGGAGTCATTTTCTCCAGGTTTGTGACAGAATCTTTGGTTTATAATTTAAAGACATGGCCAAACTTCCCAGTGGTGTAAACTTGGATAACTCCATTGAATCGGTGAGTGTAGGGACTTACATAGAATTAGGGTCCAAAGCCACAATTTCAACACTATCTGTGCCATATCTCACACTGACCCAAGTGACTGCCTGGACAGGTCTTAAGGTGGTTGGTCCTCCATACAAAGCTCAGAGCACTGTCTTTTCCCTAAAATAATTTTGTATTTTCATAGCATCAGCCAGACAACTATTCCTGATTGCCCCACTGTCTTAACTCCTTTTCTGATATCATGTCTGTGACCCTCAGCCAGCTAGAGAAACCAGAGATCCCAAATTACGTTGTCCTTCTGCACCTGCATATTCAATAGCCCAGTAAGTTAAGGCAGCACTCAAGTGTTTTACACTGCAGAAAAAAGAAAAAAAAAAATAAAAAAGCCTGAAAAGCTGGAAATCCCAGATCTCTCACAATAAAATAAAATAAAATAAAATAAAATAAAATTCAGCACCAAAGTAACCCATTACCTAGACTGCTGTGGGTTGGAGTCTCAAGAATCATGAGTACCCAGGGGGCAAGAAATCTCAAGTTCACTTATTCAAGCCAGGGAATTTATGAGGAGGTAATGGGGTGGCTTTACAATCCTGTTAAAGTCCATGCTGGAATGGATAATTTTGAGCTGACAAATCTATTGCTAGATATAATACATTCATTTACTTTGCCTTTCACTCTTGTTCAGTGAGCCACATCTTGACAGACCTATTGTCTCTAGTTTTATGTGAAACTTATTTTACCTGTTACTTTTCTTTAAGGTATGGTTCCTGGTGTTGTTTTGTAGAAATATTTTTTTTCTTTTTTTTTCTTTTTCTTGCTTGCTGTTCTTTCCTTTCTCCCTTCCCTTCTCCCTCTTGTTCTTCCCCTTCTTCTCTCCTTAATTTCTTCTGTCTTGTCTTTCTCTCTCACACCCCCTTCCTTCCCTTCTTCCTGCAACTAAAATCTTAGACTGCTGTAAAGAGAAAAAGGAAAAATTATCCATATGGATGATAAAGACCCAGAAGCCAAACCACAAGGCAAAGGAATCCTCCAATGCATTTATTTCTAAATTCCATAATTTGGGTCCATGTTTCTGCAGGCTTTGAAAACATAGGACTGATAATAAGGTCACTCACTAGGATTTAAAACCAGGGGTCTCTTTACAGCACAGTGCGGAGCGGGGCAGGTGGCAGCCATGCACAGATACAATCTGTTAAAGCAATAATAATGATTACCACTCAGCACTCCTCTCTCTCCAGAAGCAGCACCACTAATGAAAATGTGATCTGCTGTAACCTAAATATGTCATTACCAGCAACTTCTAAGACAAGTCTAACGGCACTGGTTGCATCCACCACCAGCAAGGCCCACAGCTTCTGCTTCCTGAGAGATGGTGAGGCACTGGCTCCACTCAGCAGCACAAGGAGAAAAAAAAGGACAACCACATAAATCTGCCTGCCTGGTGTCTGAGGAATCTGCCTTTTTCTCAGAGATGGACCCTGCACGTCTGGCTCTGTCTGGCCCTGGAGGTGTCTTCCCTGTGTGGGTGAAAGGGTGGCTGTTCTTGCATCCAGGAACCAAGCTTGTCCCAAACCCCAAAACTCACACTGAGCCCCAAAGCTCCCCCTGACTCCCAGGCAGGCACAGCCCCTTAGCACAGCAGCATTTCTGGCATCCCTTCCTTGGCCAGGTTCTTCTTACCCCAGCCGAGCAGGATGATTCAGCACTCAGTGGAAGGTAAGCAGAGATGCTGCCAAAGTCTCCTCCAGTGTGTTGATGTCTACACTGGGGAGTTATTCAGGGCTCTCAGCCAGTTTTTCGGCCTGCACACATCCATCATCCATTCCTCAGTCTGGTGATTTCAGTCTAGCACTGCTTTAAGGCCCCAAAGTAACTTAGCACCCATCTGTTTCTAATACTGGGTGGATTTGCAGTGAGGGTGCTGGCAAACCAGAGCACCAGTAGCCCCGCGTCCCTGTCCCACGGCCCTGCCACCCCTAGCCATGCCAGGGCTTCTGTGGGTGGCACAATGGCAGGTCCTGGCACACAGAGCTACCGGCTCCATGCTCCAATACACATGAACGGATTCAGCAACAATGAGTCCATGGGAGCATCAGTCACACTGAGACATGGAAATGTTCCCACGTTGGGCTAAGGTGTATGCTCAGAGGGTGGACCTCAGAAGTGTATAGTGGGCTACATTGGATCTAAACATGCACATCCTGTCTTATACAAATCTTCCTGTGGAATATGCCACATCACATGGAAAGAATCTTTTAAATGCACATCCTTCCCAGTTTAGGAGATTTTCTCATAAAAGTTGTTTTGAGCATTTACTACATATAAATGAAAGATAGGAAAGGAAAAAAATATTCCCAGCATCTTAGTAATTTTAATATAATGAATTAAATCAGCATAAACTACACCCATTTCTAGTTCAGACTCCAACTGATTTTTATGATGTTGCATATTGTCGCTGTTGATAGATTTTTCCCAGGAAGGAACAAATGAGTGCAGTCAGTAACTTTACAATTTGCAAGTGTACAGTCAGTAACACTTTCTCAGACACTGATGTGCACACACACACTTTGAGCTCTTGCTGAGTAGAGTTTCTGACACCAGGCAGGCCCTGAGACCAAGTCAGACAATGAAATGAGGGTGGTATAGTCTTCACTGGACCATACACAGCGACATTCTCCTTAACCAGTGACTACCCTGGTCCTTACCACTTGGTGGAACAGGAATGGCAAAGTCAGCTTCACAATAAATATTTACAAAGCTGGCATTCCTGTTTCCATTTTTAAATCATTGTTTGCTCATTATATTGTTTATCCTTTTTATGGGGATAAAATTAATGTTTGGTATTACAAACAGTTCTGTACAGCTGCCTATGAAGACAAAAACTTTACTCTTGAACTTGTAAGCAAATTAGGTATCCAGGAGAGAAGAGCCCAACTCAGTTCAGTGGGAGGTGTACAAAAAACTGTATATCCTGTATGACAGTTATAGATGCAATATTCTTAGCTGTGAGGCCTTCTTTGGGGAAAATTCAGCTGAGACTCCCATCTCCCATTTGTAGTTACTTTCTTTTCACAGTATTATTTAAGCAATATGGATCAGAGACATCCATTTGACTAGCCACCTTCATCTATCAGCCATCACCTCATCCTAGCCACCTTAGCTGATGTATGAAAATGAGGGTAATGTGGGAGAAAAGTAAACTAATTTAGTTCATCTGCTAAATATGTTCTCTTAAAAAGAAAGTGCTGAGATAAATTAGGCCGAACAAACAGCTAAGGTAGTGTCTGCATCTCTAGTCTCAACGAGCCTTAATAACCAAGGTACACTCTGTACTTAGAAGAGTGAGAAATCTCTTGGAAACAATTGTTTGTGCACAGAACTATCACTCAAAGCAGGCATCTGTGATGGAGAAACCACTGATGTCCAGCTCTGGACAACTGCACTGCTTTCCTGGTTTTGCTTTTACATCTATTTTCTTTTCTAGCTGCTTAGCTGTGTGATGAATTGTAATGGGAGTCATTCTGGGTAACGCAAGTAAGGGTGGGCTAAAGCAGGCGAGCTGGTACATAAATTGGGCTGTTTGTTACAGCCTTTAAGTTGCTTAAACAGCCCCACTGTTGAAATGTTGGTAACCATCTGCTACCAACATTTGTAAATAAATATAAACCAACCTAAATATTTCCTGGCTTGTTGCTCTGTTTCAGGCATGGGCCTCTTGTTTGAGGAATTTTTTTTTAATCTACATGTATTTTATGCACAAGACTAATTTCTTCAGACTGTTTAGATGCCTGGGGGTGATTTTACTACACTGTTCTTTGGTACCCCTGAATGCAAATTACTAATGACTGAATGAAGAGAGAGGAAGCCTAATTCTTCTGATGATGGTTATTGATATTATTTATCAGTGGCAAAGCAAACTGTTAAACTGTAAATTCTTCATGGCAGACTGGCTAGCGACATTAATTGAAAGCTTTCTTTACATGAATTTATTCTGCAAATCTGAGCAAGTGGGACAAATCTCACAGAAAGAAGGTATTTCAAAGCTTTTCAAAGCATTTAGGAGCCTTATTGAAAGCTCAGCTGTATTTGACTCTGTAGAAAGAAGAGGTGGAATTTTGAAAGTCTGAATCTTTAGTTTTGGCCTTACATCAGGGTTGACTGTGTTATACACAGCAGCTCTAGAATGCTCCTCATTTCAATGTATCCTCTTCAAAGCTTCCTCTCTGACTTGTGATCACACAATACCTTTTTTGTTTCCTTAACAGTTGCTTACTGGGAAATGAAATATTATGAAAACTGTACTAGAAATCAGCTGTTGGGTACTTCTTCAAGCCTCCACCACATTAAATGTTACTGGTTGACAGTTGCTATCATTTTGCACCATAGTGACACAAGGAAACAAAAGTTGCTCAGTCTCAGATTCACTTTTCTTCCTTGACAGTTTTGTCTCTGCAACAAACAGTGCCTTCAGGCCAGGAGGGCTCTAAGGGAAACTCACAATTTGGGGAAAATTTTTAAAATACTGTGAAGAAATGAAAGCACTTCTTGATAGCCAGATTTTCCTGTTAGAGTGTTACCTTCTGAGAATGGGTAGTTAAGTTTTACAACATGATTTTACAACTTCTCCAACACACCAAGGACTGTGCTCATTTTAGACATAATTTTTCTTTTCTTGATGATCTACATTGAGTTATTATCTCTTATGTGAACACAACTTCTAAATTGACTGGTGAGATGTAATGTAGTAGAAATGTATCTTCATTTTTAAAAAAAGTCCAAGTACTCCTTTCCCACTAGAGAGACAGATCAAATGCGAGCACAGCTGTATTATTTTGCACAAACCAATGATCTTTTTTTTCTTCTTTTTTTTTTCCTTGCTTCCAGATGACTGCAATGCTTATGAAAGCTGCCAGGATGCATTAAAATCATTCATGAATTCGTAATAAGGGTCTTAGGTTCCACACGGCAAATATTTTGCAGTAGAAAGGATACATTGCCAAAGGATTCATCCTTGTTAATAGAACGCTCTGGTGTTGTGAAACACTGGCCTTTCAGACTTGAGCAAATAATTGAATGTCCTTTTGGCTCTGTTCCACTAATGACCTTCTGGATTAGGGCAGAATTCTAAAGTCAGAGAGTACATGGGGTCTTCTTACTGGGAGAGGTTTCTGAGTGTATTTGATATCCTGCTGCATAGATGAAATAAGAAGTGACATTTGCTCTTGAAACAAAGTATTTTGGGAAAAAGGAGGTGATACTTGGTTCTTTTACAGTGATTTGAAATAAATATTGACTGGCATTAACAGAGTATGAGTGGAAGTGTGTCTGTGTGCGTACGTGAAACTATCAGAGGAAGCAGTAGAATGCATGCTAAAAAGGTATCTGAACAAAGAAAAAGAACAAAGTGACGTAAAGATAAGGTATCAAACAGGACAAAGAACAAATTCAAGGCCATAAAATACACAAAGGCAACAAACATTCATGACATTCATGGATTTCTGAAAAGTGAAACAAATCAGTAAGGCATAGTATCCCAAACACCATCTCCTCCTAAAGTATAAAAAACACTTCCAAAATCAGTTTACTTGCCAATCAAGAAGCCCAGAGGCACAATGAGACCATAACAGACAACACCCTTATCCTCAGTGTGATCTTGGCCAGGCCATTTGAACCCGTGTATTTTGATGTTTCCAAGTATGTGGGTGTGAAAGCAGAAACAGAAACAGTCAACAGAGATTTTGTTTATAAAATCAAATTCCCCTTCCCTAAGACCTCATGCTGAGCTTCATCATGCTCATTTCCTATGCACCGTAGTTCTTCACAATCCTTCCAAACCTAGAGCTCCCAGGTAAATGATGCACACGTTCCCCTGGAAAAGATGTTTGCTGTGATTGCTGTTCAGCAGCTTTAAGGAAGGCTGAGGATGTCACTGAAAAGACTGGCTTCCCAAAGCCATGGCAACAGAGGGGGTCTAGACCGCTTGAAGGAGAATTCACAGGGATAAAATTGTCACAAGTGGACACAGCCAGCACAAAACCTACACATCATTTAAATTCTTCTTGAGCCTTTACAGCTAGGGAGTAAATGGTCTACAGGCCTTGGCTGTCCCAGTTTCTTCCTCTTAAAACACTTCAGCCAAAAAGAAAATGGCAATAAATGAAAGCCTTCTAGATTGTGTCACCCCTTTATAGCAGTGGCAAGAACTAGGCAGATCATGTGATACATTTTCTTTAAAACAACAGAGGGAGTTATACTGAGACTTCCAGAAGGATTTGAAACAAAAGCTTAGTCTAATACTGTAGAATCGGCGTGGAAGTTTGGGAGATTTATAGGTTTGATTATAACATGAAACACTCTGGCTTCAGGTTGCCATCTCAGATTCAGAGCAGTTTCCAAGTTTTCATGAAAAGTTTCTATGTGCTGAAAATAAAGACACTTGCTGCAGAAGTCCCTGTCTTCTGTCCTGGCTACACAATGCAATGTGCCAACCTGGGAAACTCAGAAGCTGGAAACTACTTTATCTCCTTGGTGCAAAAGGCAGTACTTTCTGACCTATGGTAGATCATTCTCCACACACAGACAGATCAAGAGGCCTTACTCAGTTGGGCATGTCTAAGAGCAAGGACAGAAAAGGAGTATATGCCTAAGTGAGGGCTTCAGAGGCTTTAGCATGACCGAACTATGTACTAGAAAACCTACACAGTCTTTCTCTGAATGTGTCTGACTTCACAGGTGTCCTATCCAGAGTCCTACATACCTATACCATGCTCTAGTATATTAAAAAATTTCTTCATCCTGGACAAAATCGAGTAGCTCCACACAAGCCTATCTGAGGGGATGCATCCAGCAAGCACGTACTGCTTAACCTGAAGCATCAGCCACTTCAGAAATGGCAGTGGCAGCAGGATGAGCAAGATATATCTGAGATACAGTATTCAACAATTCCTAAAGTACTGATGCAGTCTCAGAAATCCCAGCCTCCTCTCCTTTCCTCTTTCCATTCCTCCCAGACACTTCCTTGTGAGACTAAAAAGTTTGGTTTCCTCACACACTTTCTTCAGAAACCATTCAGTTCTTTGCTGCACTACGGCAGTTTGTAGCAGAGGAGCAGGAAGAAGCATTAGCAGTCATAACAATTTCTTCATAAATGTCTGCAGTGCAGGTATTTTCTTCAGTTCTGGGGCCTCTGAGCACTACTCCAACATAAGCATGGACAAGTAAAAGAACATGACCTAAGTAAGAGAAATCTGATGCTCACTACCCCAATGCACTCAATGCTACCAGCTGGCTTGTGCATGTCTTATTCAAATGGCTGCTATGCCTTGCACCAGGCTCAGGCTAATAAACATGATAACTAAGAATAAGCTCTCACTGACTGGCATCTACAAAACTCCCTTACTTCATTTCTGCATATTCAGATACTTTCAAAAGCAGCTTTTTATTTTGCAAATGACACATGTAAGGTATGGTTTAGACGTTATAATTCCCATAGCCAGGCTGGAAGACCACACTTCAGAATCAAACTGCTGCATCAGCTCTGAAAATTCAGCTTCAAGGATGGACATCACACACGTGGGCCGACACCCATGTTCCTGAGAGCCATGCATGTCTTTTGGAAACCAATCATGTTTAAAAGAATTCCAATGTCCAGGAGTCTCCAATAGGCAAACCTGTAACCACTACACATAAAAGACAGGTGAGTAAGGGCACCAGCCATGATCTGATGATTTAATAGCATCTGGCAATCAGGCTATTAGATTGCACTTAGTAGTATTTCATCAAGAGTGGAGAGCTCCATGGTAAAAAAAAAAAAGGGGGGGGAGGGCATAGCAACGAGAACTGTCATTTACAGTCTCATGCACACTTTATTTTGGCTCCACTGAGATTAGTGTTCTGCATGAATCATAGTGGTACACAGATAGTTTGGCCAATGCTCAGATAGTACATCAGGGAAGAGAATTGCATATAATAACGTAACATCCTGTTTGGAGGCTTAAGGGGCAAAAATCCAGGAGTAATCATTTCCAAGCGTAGTAACATGGTTCTTACTGCCTTCTTCATGACTCCACAGTTACTCAGTCAACGCAAATGGAGTCTGATAGTGAGCATCAAGAAGATAAATTAACAATAAAATGGGTCTTACTCACACATCCACCACCTACTTCAGTGGTGGACTGCAAAGACACAGCATGCAGTCTTAAAGTATCTTGCCGTCCTCTGTAAAGTGCTGAGATGGCTGAAAGGGAAGAAGGAGCAAACCCTTTCTTTACAAAAATACTGTATGAAGAAAGAAAAAAAGCTGTTAAAATTTAGTAAGCAAATTTTCCACTGGAATTAATGAATAGTTAATCTTATAAAGGCCTTTTGGTATACCCAACATTTTGACTAACAAGGAAAACACAACAGAATTCTTTCATGAGCTTCAGATTTGGCAGTAACAACATGCATGAAGTGCCAAATGCCAGGATGTTTGCCTTATTAAATTTTGTATAAGACCCAGTATTCCAGACAAACCAACTGTAGTCTAATTAACAAACAAACAAACAGAACCTCCAAATTTGACATAAATCATACCAGTCAAACCCAAGCAAATTTAATCTTATTTTATCTAAGCTTCCTTCCTGACTCTCCCCCCAGATCCAGGCAGTTCTCTTCTGTGCCTTAAGTCATGCCAGAAATAATTTAGAAAGCAAAGTGTTGGCTGAAGACCCCAAATGTCTTATGGTCAATGAGTATATCCCCTGAAGACTTGTCTTACATCTAAAATGGAATACCAAGGATTCTACAACTGTAACAGCTAAAAAACAAACAAACAAACAAACAAACAAAAATCCCAAATAAACTAGGGGGTTATCATCAAGCTGCATATAAGACAATGAACAAAAGCTAATGAACAGAAGACTCAGTGTGTCATGTATAAAATTAGACTTCATTGACATCTGCATCGTCACGGGTTTGTGGAATACTCAAAGGCTATTATATTATTGTCTTAAGCATCATATATCTCTTTATCCGTTTGATAATTATAGCTAGTTCAGTGTATTTCTAGTTCAATGGGTAAGCGACAGGACAATTTCTCACAGGAACAAATGAGGGAGTTGGCATAAAGAGGGACAATTAGTACAAACTGCAACACTGAAAAAAGGAATGCAAACACTAAGTCTTCTGAAGTTCCTGAAAGAAACAGCACAGATAGAAGGGACAGCATTAACTCTGTCACTGCCTCCGGACAGAGGCGCTCAGTCCTGAAGCCAACTCTCTTGGTCACCTGTACAGCCAAAGCCAGCCTTGTTGGCAATGTAAACTGCAGCAAAGGGCCAACACAGGAAAAGAGATGGGAACATGGAGCTGGGAATGGGAGGAGGGAGTGGGAGAGGTCGGGATTTAGACCATCTGAAACTGACACGGAATCACACCTTAAAGTGCTTAAAATAAGCCAAGTCATTTTGAGAGAAATGAGTTAAGGAAGTGCATGGGGGGCAATCTGGGCTGGCTTCAGAACATTGCCCCCTCCGTCTGAAGCAGGGATGAGGAGGCAGGACAGGCTGAGGAAACAGAAAGCTTCTTACAAGCTGGACCTGGCTAGACAGTTTCCACCACACCTGACATACCACTGGTCTCACATGCCTTATCATACCACGTGAAACTGCAGATAGGAGAATGATTCTGCCCAGGAGATTTAAGGAAGAAATTCCAGGTTACAGTCTGAAGAAATCCAGCCAAGTAAAAGAGAGGAGGGAGAAAAATAGTGGAACAATTGCCCTTGTATCACTGCTGAAATACACTGAAAATGAGCAGTAAAATCTGAGAAAAAATGAAAAAAAAAAAAAAAAGACAGATGATTTAAAAAAAAAAAAAAAGAGCGGAGAAAAAAAGAAAGAATCATAGGAACTTTGAGACTTTATGCCACCAAAACACAGACATTTCTGAACCATCTGGGTAGTTCATCTGATTCCAACCAACTGTGTTTACAGAATGTGCGGTTTGATCCACATGCAGAAATATTTCACTGAGCTGGGAACTGACAAATCATCACATCGGTCTGGTGCGACTCCTTCAGAAATTAATTTTGGAGCTCTCATTATCATAGCGATGCTAATACACTGGAAGTTGCTCAGATGAAGTGAAATGAAAGTTGGTTGCTGGCTTAAATAATGAGTTAGAAGACCTCAAAGCCCCTGGAGTGTACATGCACTCGGAGAACAGTGGGATATGCTGAATTCAAGAACAGTGAAGTACAGCTTAGGACAGAGATAATTTGTGAAAGCCTTCTGAAAAACAGGATATTTTAGACCTCACAGGAGAACTGCAATGCATGGCAACTACCGAGGACAAAGTAACAGCCCGGCGTAAGGGCAGACTCTGCGAGGGAACAGATCCACACGCACCTGTTCCTGCGCTTGATGGAAGGCAGGTTGGGATGAAAAAGGGCTGGCTGCTCAGCAAACATTAAATGTGACAGGAACAAGCCCCTACAACAGCAGTTCTCACTTTATCCACGACCTCTAATACTGCCAATTGCCTTATCCATTCAGCTTGGTTTCATGTACGCCTCCTTGTCCTCATGTCACTTTTCTCTCACATTTATAACCTTTACTATAAAATCAGGAATACATTTGCACTTTTCCTCAAGTACAATTGACTACAGCATTCCTTGAAAATTGGCTTTCCTTTCAGACCATACACATTTTCGCACAAAAGCATTTCCAGTGCCGGTTTCTGCTGCCGCAGCCGTTTCGCAGCCAGAAGAAGAGGCTTCTTTTTAAAGTGTCAATAATAGAAGGTAATAAAAGCGTGACACGTCCCGAGGCGCTGGAGCTGCTCCCGGCGGAGCGGGGCGGGAGCGCGACCCTTTCCCGGGATCTGCCGCTCCCTGTCACTCCATTATCGGGTCAGCCCCTCAGCTCAGCTCTGCTGGTCCTTCAGTGCTGGGGGACGAGCAGCGACGATGCTGAGACCTTTAGGGGTTTGAAACATTTTTATTATTATTTTTTAATAATAAGGTGCTCCAACTTCGGCTTGCAGAGACATCGCTCTGTTCCTTTCGCCAGACACCCGGCTATGCGTTTCCAGCCGCACCTCCATTAGAATTTTAACACTGAAACAACCCACAAGAACCCGAAACTGGCCAACCAACCAACCAACCAACCAGTCAACCAGCCAACCAACCAAACCCCTAAATCGGGCTGTTTTGGCACGGAAAGCCTCTGCAGACACAAACGTGAATGACAATTTTATAAACAAAGCGAAACGCAACACCGCTAAGTCCACGTCG
>VWZG01003258.1:225361-272361 GCA_013396735.1 Grallaria varia | reverse complement strand
TTTTTTTTTTTTTTGTCTAATGTGTCACCAGAAGGACTACATGTACAAGGTGATAGTTTAAATTCCTGTGTACTGTATCAGCTTTTACATTTGTGGGAATTCTTCCAATCATCACGCCATAACCAAGTATGATAAGTACCAACTAGCGTGATTTCTTTGCAACGGGTGATTTTTTTTTTTAGCTGTAAAGGTGGGTGGCTAAAAGAGAAACACACCTGCAGGAACTTTGTGGGCTTTGTGAAATTGCAAAAGGTGCTCCCAATTGCTCACAGGCTCTTGAGCATCTCTACTAAGATCTGTTCATGTCTGATCTATTGTTGGGAAGGATCTGAACCTGCTGGTACAAATGCTTTTCAGTATAAGCTGTAAAAGTATGTGCATAATGCTATTGTACATGTTGCATGTGCACATTGCTATTATGAATCTTAAATTGATGAAATTTATGTGCCATTCTTGCTTTTAGAGTGTATTTATTGTCCACATGTAGGAGAATTGACCTAGATATTGTGACTCAAAGAATGGCTGGCATTATTAGAAGTATCCTCTAGGGTCTCATCATTGTACCTTTTTGCAAGACCAGAGTGAACTCAAATGCAAACTTGAGAAGACAGTAGCTTTAGCTTCTTTATGATACTTAACATTGATTAAGACAGCTGGACTATTGTGATTAGCCTCCTTAGCTCTGTAGCATTTCATTTTTATAGGATATTTTCTGAATGAATCTTCAAGAGAATAAAATCCATCTGAATGTGTGATGTAACTTTTCCTTGGTTTCATACCCATGGCATTGATAACAGTTGCAACATAGGCTCAGTCATTGCCTTCTTAATTTTTTTCTTTAGCACTACAAAACAAGATGGAAAGGTGCCGTGCTTTTGTCATGGTTCTTGAATTTCATTATATGTATCCTGTAGCTGGTTTGGAAGAGAATTTTTCAGGCTGATAGACACTAGAAGATTAAAAAAAAAGGTTGTGAGCTTCTAACTTGAAGAATCATAGAGATTTGAGGTGACTTGCTGGGGAAAAAAATAAATATGGAAAGCCAACATTAATTGCACTTTATGAAAATAGGGGGGATCATCTGCAGACGGCTGATTAGAAACTTAGCAAACATAATTAATGTGTTTGCTCTTCATGTTATGTCATTTTAAAAACTAATGTAGTGGTATTGGAGCATTATAGGGTCGAATTTCATACAGCTTTCCCCCTGTGTCAGAAAAAATGTGTTATATGTTAAAACTTCTATTTTTACTAAAAAAAAAGAAATTTAAGATGTGATTTTTTGGGTTTTTTTGAGGACCTTATCTGTTCACTATTTTAGTATCTGGCAGTAGAAATTATTTTCATTGTGTAGTACATTGCTCTCAAAATCAGAACTTGAAGAATAACTGATTTTTTATAAATTTTACTTTAGCATTTGATTAATTGCATTCATGAGACTTAGTTATTGTTCATTTGTTATTTGATTAGGGATTGTGGCTTTGTTTCTATGTATCAGTTTGGAACTGTATTTGCAATATGAAATTATAAAACTGTCATTGCTGCCCTTGATGTTGTGGTAATCATCTTTTACTTTAGCATAACGTAACCGTGATCATAGGTTATGTTAAAGACTTACAGCAGAATATGGTTTACAACTTTTTTTCTACCCTCCTTCCACTGAAGGAAGCACTGAAAGAGCCCATTGTGCAGGTGATATGCCTCTTCACTCTGAGCATTGTGAACGGAAGGTACAGCCGTATGGCCAGTGTGATGTGCCCAGCAGTTGGCATGGTCCCTGTTTTTCTTTATGTACAACTTAGCTGCCAGTTGTATCTATTAAAAGTGTTATTATGATGTTGATTAGATAGCTTTGTAAAACTGGCTGAATGCAGTGGTTATAGTGAATTAGATACTTGGGTTTGACAATATTAATTAGATCCGGTTGTCTTTATACAGGATTCTTGTTCATGTGGCACTAGGAGGACCTCAGCATCAAGCAAAAGCAGCTTTTTAGAGAATTAGCAGTATCAAATTCTTGTTAATTTCTAAAACTATTGGGTGGTAGAACCTTGCTGAAAGAAGAAACTGTAGGAGAAATGCTTATCTTTGGTAGACTTTCCTGAAGTCTTCAAAGTTCTTGTTTTATTAAAGAAATGTGTAAATTTTGGTGAACAAGAAAAAAATCTTTTGTTGAGCACAACATGTTAGTAGTCCCAGTTTTCACCAGGTCAGTTATCACCACACGGCTCTTGTAAGCATCTGTCTGCCTCTTGGTTGTCATTCACAGTTCAGTTCTGTTTGTGCCAAACTCTGTAAGCGTTAAACTTCTGTAATTAGGATCTGCATGTGAAGTGACTGATGCTGAAAGACTTACGGCTTATTTGCAGGTTTACCTAGTGACAAACTTCCAGGAGTGACTTCAAGCAGATGTTGTCTCATCTAGAAGGAAAACACCCCTGAGCTGGTAGGATTTGCAATTTATGCTCTGCCACAGTGACCTGATCTCGCAGCAGTTACTGAACCTGACTGTGAGCAGAGTAGTGGTGAACTCTGCTGAAGCGTTGCCTGCGTGTTGTGAGGCCTCCCACTGCTGAACTGGTGCAACTATTGAGAGGGAGATGCATGGAGTAGTTTTCAATTACAAAATAAATCCTAAGGGTATATATCTGAAGGCAGGAATTTGTATAAATACTTATACCTTCTGTGTAACCTTTTTTTCTTTAATTCCATGCTACATTTTTAGGTGATTTTGTCCAAACTGCTTTTGGTCTCTCTGATTTTGGTCCTCTTTCTGACAAGTGAAGGATATTTATCATAAAATATTTTCCTAAGTGAGGGTAAGCAGCTGAGTTGAGTGTAAAGATCCTGTTAATAAAATAAATATAAAAAAGACTGTAATTGCAATAGGAATAGATGAGGCAGAATGTTTCTTACAGACTGCACTGTATTTGCTTGTGTGTGTGTACTATCAGGATTTGCCTTTTCATTGGATGTAGATGAAAGATGGATGTCTGTCAGGTTCATTATGAATAATTGCTCCTGCAGGCAGCAATCTTTTACAGCCTGAGTATAGTAATATACTTGTCTTTGTGTGGACACTCTCCATGTAAACCTCTACATTTGGCAAAACTTTCCATGTCTGCTCTAGACTATAAGTGGACACATTTTTTCTGAAGCCCTGGCCTACAGGGGCAAAAAAATTACAATAAACTATTGCCTCTGAGAATTTGAGTCTGAAGCATTCCTTTGTAGTATGCTCATGCCCTTTGCAATGATGACTGACTTGTTTATACTCTTCTGCTATTTGTCATTTAGGCTTATTAGATCTGCATTTGTTGTTTTTTGTTGAGTAGTAATCCATTAGTCATGGTTGCTACTTAAAAAATACATAGAAAAATATTCTCTTCATAAAATAATAATAGACACCCAGGCCTCCATTTTATGTTGATACCCACTGAGTAGTTTTTGTTTCTTAGTATTATTTATCCAGAGCTGCAGTTGGCAGTGCTTGAATGTGTAGTCTACTTGCTAGCTGCCAAATACAGTCTTTCGAAAGTATGTTGCGTTCTCTTTTAGATGAGGACACTGAGAGGAGACCCCTTTCTGAAAAAGTATTTTATATTGGTCTCCCTCTCCCTTCTCACACACCCCCCTTCCTTTTTTTTCTCTCACATAAAATAATTCTGTGCATCCAAAGTGACTCTTAAATAATAGGAAAACGCAAAAGGTCTCTTCCATGTGGATAAACTTGAAATATTTGAGTCAAATTTGATTTGATAAGGTCTGCTGGTATGTGGTTCAACTTGTGTTTAAGCGCTGTAAGGAAGCAGTTTGACTGCACTTCATCTTAATCAGTGCTGCTCATCTGAAGGTGATGAAAGCTTTGTTTAGATGGATTTAGCCTGAGTGCTGGTGATTAGTGTAAATGTCAAATAATGTGTCAAAGCTCCTTTTTTTTTTTTTTTTTACAGTGAAATATGGTAACTTGGAGTTTGACTTACGAATTCCACAGTAGATTTGAAAGCATTTTTTTCTTTATAGTATTGCTTTCCAGTACTCGTTATAATGGTTTAGATTTCTTAAACAGATTGAATCTTGCAAACTGCTACAGTGACTGTAAATGTCCTTGAAAAATTAGCGAGGCACAAACACAATAGTGTAAAATTAAAAGAACTGTGCTCAGATAGAACTTCTGATGAGTTGACAAGTCCCTGTGGTGAAGAGATAAAAGAGTGAGGGAATGAAAACGTGAAATCCCTCAATGGAGGTGTTTTTGTCCAGTATATTTTGTGGTAAGATGGAAAACAAATCGTAGGTACTAATATTTTATAACAGTTTAAAACTTTGGTATAAAAGTTGTTCTGATTAATCCTTCATGATGAAGCCATGGCAATTTGACTCAGAGCAGAGTGGTAGGAGGGGGAACTCTTTCAGGACTATAAATGGTACTGGCTAAGTGTCTGGGAGACAAATTTGTACGTATCTCAAAATAGAGCATTTTTTTGCAGGACTTCTAGCCAAAAAACTCTTGACAATTTCTTTGGGGGTTTACAAAGTCCTATCTGATGAAATATGTGTCAGGTTTAGAAGCTGCATGGATTTCTCTGTATGGGAAACAAATATGCACCTTGAACTTGGAGTCCACATCTGAACGACTTCTTTTTCAGTAGGGCTGGCTACTCAGAGTGCTTAATGTGGCCAGTTGTCCATTCTAAAGAGACAAACAAAAGCTGTTTCTGATTCATGTAAATCAGCAGTTACAACAGGTGGTACTTGAAGTCTGGTTTGTGCCATGTGTGACTGAAGTGGCATATGGTTTGGGCACTTCAGAAAAGACTAAATGGGGCTTTCAGCTTTCATTCCTGTTTTGTTTGTTTATCAGCTTTTTTAAACATAACTTGAACAAATGTGTGGTAGAGCACAGTAGAATTGGATGGTCTTTTTGTTATAGTGGAACTCTGTCATATCTGAAGTTAAGAATTTCGTCTTCCAAGGTGGAAGTAGATTGCTAGAAACTATTTGATGGCCTCTCATTAGTCTGATACTAGGACACTTGGTAGTGAATGAGTTGTTGACTTAATAGTAATTCGAGTGTAAGACGTTAATGTTAGTTTTGGAGTTTTTAAATTTAAATTCTCTATAAAGACCAAATCCTAATTGCTAATTCAATTTGTCTTTCTCAAGGCATTTTCTGTATTTTTTAATATCTGTGTAGCTTGTGTGATAAAATTTAAGATTGAATCTGTTGATTAGTATGCTGGTGTTTTGATGTTACATATAGTAGGGAAAATATCTTGCCTCAGAACTCTTCTAGGAGATAAGAAAATCAAATGCATTTCCTTTTCCAGCCCCTTCTTTAGCTAATTTAATTCTGTCACTTGAAGGATGGTAAAGACTGAAGTCATGCTGGAGTCAAGGAGACATCACTTTTTTACATGTCTGTCCTCTGCTCATTCAGCCACTCAGTAGGAGGTTTAGGTTGGATATTAGAAGGGATTGGGCAGGTTCCCCAGGGAAGTGGTCACAGCACCATGCCTGGCAGAGTTCAAAAAACATTTGGACAGTACTCTCAGGCATGTGGTGTGACTCTTGGGAATGGTCCTGTGCAGGGCCAGGAGTTGATCTTGATGATCCTTGTGGGTCCCTTCCAACTTGGCATGTTCTGTGATTTTGTGACTTGCTTGGCTGTTGATTTAGAGTAACAATATGCTAAACTTGAGTGTGAAGGACAACTGAGAATGTGATACACGTCAAGAACATTCATTTTGCTCATACTCTTATGCTCACATCAGGATTATTTTGTTATTACAGATATGCAAGTCTCTATTTCTGCTGTGCTATTGAAGATCAGGACAACGAACTAATAACACTGGAAATAATTCATCGCTATGTAGAACTTCTTGACAAGTATTTTGGCAGTGTGAGTTAGTTTCTTTATATTTTGTCATTTTGTTTTATGTCCACAGCACTTTTACAAAAACATAACCAACTAGCTGTTGAAAAGGTGCACCTAACACATTTTATATGGCTTGCTTGGCCGAGCTAAACTGATGGTTGCCTATATAACTGTTAAAATACAAAATTAAATTAAAAAAAAATATTAAAACCCAGATGAATTGTTATTAATCTGTTGTTAATTGCATGTATTTATTTAATTTCCTAGTAGTTTCACTTGAGGTCAGATAAAATCTTGCTCTTAGCTTTCTGTTTAGACACCCAGCTTTCCTTCTCCCTGGTGCTGCTCTAGTGTATGAACACTTCTTACATCTGCTTCCAAAGGAGGCGGTTGGTTGTGAAGTAGCGGGAACTGCCAGTAAGGAAAGACAAGAAAGACATATGCTTACCCAGACATCAAACATGAAAAACTGTGGTACTGTGCAGTAGCACTCATAGAAAAACTGCTGCTCGTTCTTCTGCCTCCCTAGTCCTGCCAACTAGGGAATGCACAGGATGAATAAGAAACTTGAGATTATTGCATTTTCACATTTTTTGGTAAGATTGTGTGACCTGCCTTTAGATACTGCAGGGATATTGTCTTGTCTTATGAAGAGCCACGTCATGCAGATGGTTGTGAATTTAAAAATGAAAGTGTTTTTCAGAGGTTGCTGTAACTGTTTTTAACTCAAGCAAAAATTTTTTTCTTGTTTTCTCTTTTCTCCAAGGACTGATTTTTATTGTTGCCCCATTTTTATGAGGTTATAGCCTTAGCTAATGATTTGATGAAGTTTGGTGAAGCTGTGAACAAGTTAAGTTTTGTGAGAGGGTGAACCTCAACTGAGAATATCCTCCCACTTTACAATAATGCTTGATGTTCTTTTTAGGTATGTGAACTTGATATCATCTTCAATTTTGAAAAAGCCTATTTCATTCTGGATGAGTTCCTTTTAGGAGGAGAAGTTCAGGAGACTTCCAAGAAAAATGTTCTTAAAGCCATTGAACAAGCAGATCTTTTGCAGGAGGTAAGCAAATTAAGCTTCTCTGGCCGAAGTGTCAGCATGGTAGGCTGTGATTCAGAAAAGCTCCTGTTTCTCTAAGCTTGTGGAAGGTACAGTTTAGCATGCTTAGCATGTAGTTTCCAGTTAGTTGTCCTAATTGTGCAATAGGATGATGTTAACCTGCTCTTTTCATTTTGTTTGGCATGTGTATGTTTTAACCCATGTGTTCTGCTAGTAAATGCAAGTGGATATTCTATGTTTATACATAGATAATTGTAGTTCATGCTGGTTTAACTAAGTGTTGTTCATGTGTCTTTCATTTCTTTTTATTAATTAATTGTTAGTTTTTCTGTTCATACCTGATGCATGTTCACTTCTTTACTGTTTCATTGCTGAAATCCAGAAGGTAGACTCTCTTCTTTGAGGCTCATTCAGGTATAGTTCTTATTAGTTCTTAGACCTGCTTTTCTGCTGTAGTTTGCTTACTCTGGAACATTTCTAAGTTGACAAAGCAGTAATAGTAGTGCCATAGTAACATAGAGAATAAAGTATATGAACATTGTTTATTCACTTTGAATGTTTTTTTTATTACTGTTGAAAAAAGACAGATTGCATCTCTTCCATTTTTTAAAACTTCTTATGTGAAGGAGTTCAGTGATATAGAATAACTTAGTTTTGTTTCTCCATCCTGTGTTGGTTATTTTGTGTTTGTTTGGTTTTGTTTGGTTTTTTTCTTACTGAATTTTGGTCAGTGTTAAGGTTCTTGAACATCTAAATGGAAGTCACAGAATACTGGAAATCATCAGCCTTGTTTGCAAATCAGTGGAATATATAAACAGGCTTGATGAACCTTAATTTTTTTACATGTACTGAGGTTCACTGCTCAGATTCTATATAGATCTAGGCTGCTCTGCTTTTTCCTCCCCACCCCTGTCTGAACCTTCAGTTTGTTATTTTGTTCTATGAGTTAATTGCTTAATTTGGTTTTAAGCATTCTGTGTTTCATTAGGTAATCATATGTTGGACATAGCATTATAGAATGGGAAAATGTTCTTTGCCCTTCCGGTTGTGTTTGTAATCCTTTCAGAGTATGGTCAGATCCACTGCACATTAAAGTTCTTGCCTGTCAACAGCTGATTAGTGTCATGGTCAAGGTCAGCCATTGCATACAGATTTGCTGCCCTATTTTCTAGAAGGGAAATACATGCACTTACTTACTTCTTGTGTTCTGATTCAATTTTTTTAAGCACATCTTTACTCTTAAAAGGAATTATCTTAACCAAAAGTCCTGCTGAAATTTACAAAGAGGGGAGAAAAATAATCTGTTTATTCTCTTAAAGTCTTCTGCTCTTTAACTAATTTGTTATATCTGTTTTCATAAATATATTCCAGTCTGTCTCCTGCAGTTTTGAATTTTATTTTCACCATTTTCATAGGGTTCTTCTANGAAATACCAATTTTTCAGTGTGAGACTTTTCCCCTGCCTGATAGCTTTACTCTGTTTTCCCCATCTTTGGCAGTTTTTCTGTTGTGAAGATTTATTAAATAATTTTTCATTAAATTGGGACATACAGCATCACTATAGTTCTATGTTGGACTTTAATGTTTTTCATTCTTAGTTATATTATATTGACTGTTGATCAATTATAAAACTACTGATTTTTAGTTTATAAGCCTGTAAAAGTCTGGGTCATATTTATATTGAGCTTTGTATTTGGACTCTTTCTACAGAAGTTTGTTTGTATCAACTGCTGCTATGTGCATGCTGAATTTGATGAAGGGAGTTGTCAAAATAACAGTTTGTCACATCTTTCTGGTACTTCCAATTAGTATCTGCTTCCCAGAACACTTCAAAACTATGAGAATGAAACATGGTGTGATTCCAAATGCAAAACATATTTCTGGAAGTGTTGTCACGTGTTTGTTTTTGACTATGTCAGATTTTAATTATGTGCAAAGCAACTTATTTGGCCCTGAATACTGATACAGCCAAATATATATATTAATCAGTGTTGAATACACAACATTATTAATTAGTAATGGTACAGACATTAATGTATGAAGTACCTTAAAGGTGAAGAGCTGTATGAAATACTTATACAAAGGAAAATCATTACAAATACATTAAGTGGCTACTTGTGTCATGTTAAAAGGAAATATGCAGAGGCACAAATTGCTGAGTAGTGAATTAGTTCCTCATAGCCCTGGCTACTTGTATTTTCTG
Source organism: Grallaria varia (assembly GCA_013396735.1). Lineage (NCBI taxonomy): Eukaryota > Metazoa > Chordata > Aves > Passeriformes > Formicariidae > Grallaria > Grallaria varia. The sequence continues at coordinate 263,220 of VWZG01003258.1, read as the reverse complement.
TCAGCTTTCCAGAGTGTACTTCTGTGTCTGAGCACCTACTTCAGTTTGTCATTAAGTTCTTAATGCTGTGAGGTCCACTTGCTCACTGCTAGAGTTTGTGTGACTGAAGCACTAACTTTTTAAGCCTTTCCCACCTTCACATTCTTGTTAGCTCTTCAATAATGTGCTTAGTTCAAACATTCATTCTCTACCCCTTTCCCCATATCCACTACCACCTGATAACTTATAAACAGTCATCAATGAATGGTAGTAAAAACTAATTACTCCAGTGCTTCCATACTTCCTTGTAACTCTATTTCTAGAAATACTTCGATTCAAAAGAATACTGTTACATGTCTTTGATAATTTTATATATTGTTTGCTACAGAAACTTTAAATATTCAACTAGTGCCTACAAAGGCAACCACTGCTGAAAATGTGGGTTTTGCTGGTATGAACAATTCCGTTATACTGAAAAAAGAAATTGGCAGATGTAGTATGTTGTTGCATGAGGTCTGTGTGTGTGTGTATATATATATATGTATGTATAAAACACATATGTGTGTGTGGAACAGCGAAAAGGTAATCCTGTGCGTGATTTTGTGATAGATTTTTCTTTTTAAAGCAAGAAACTACTGATGATAGATGTTCTATGCAAAACAGAGGATTTGATATATTTCTCTTGAAAGTCTAAAATACTAAAATCAAGGAGTTAATTCTAATACCTAAAACAAGCAGTCATGTATGTACTTTAAAGTAAGTCTATACAAAGTCGCTCATCTTCATTTGAAGTAGGAAAACATTTTTAAACATTAGCTTCAAGTAAAAATTCTTTTTGTTGATTATCCTGTGTAAATTTTATAAAAGTGTTTTGGAAATTATCCCCATTTTTGTCCACTGGTATTCTTTTGTGGAGTTTTTATGTATTTTTTAGTAGTTGATTGCAGAACATCTAAATACTTAAAACACATATATTTTTAGAGGTATCATGATAGAAAGGCCAATGGATGTGTCAACAGATTTCACTTGTTTCCATCACTGTTTTGATAATGATCAAAAATCTAAAAGCTATGTGAATGTTTTTTTTCTTAGGCTCTTGTGTTTTGATCTCAAGTAGTATTTACTCATCCTTCCAAATGAGGAATAAGCGATAGGCTATCAACCTTATTTTCTTTGCCATTTCAAGCCCTTGCCTCATCCTATATCCAGATGGGTGTTTAAAGCGTTCATGTTGGCTGGCTTGCACTAGATGCTTAGGGTTGCTGTGTAAGCTGTTGGTTTTAGAATGAACGTCTCTTGCAATAAAAATTTGGTGAATTTCCTGTGTATGCCATGAAAATTTTCCTCTTGGAGATGAAATGGTGCTGATTGGAAACTATATGTTTGAAGGTATGCATAATACTAAGTATTAGGTTGTCCTTGAGATATGAGAAAATAATGTTTATATTAGCAGTGACAAAAGAAAATCTCTGATACCTAAACCTGCAGTGGATGGGAGTATAAGGGGTTTTGGAAACAGCCTTGGTAAGCACCTGTTTCTTACTAGTTGCCTGAGAAACTTACCATGCAATTAATTCAGTCTTCATTTAATGTTATCTCTTAAATGCCTAAGTTGGCAGTGGCGTTGTTTGCCTAAACCTGTGTCCCTCTCAGTGTGAAATAAGAATGAATAGTGGAATCTTTATTGTAATGAAGATCAAACTGCCTTGACTGCCAACTGCTCTTCAAGGGTAACTTCTGGCTTAGTGCCAGGCAGTCAGTGTGGTTGGTCAGTTTGTCACTGCAGTTCTTAAGACTTGTATGTGCTTGAATTTAGGCACAGAATCTACAGTAACATTTTTAGAAGATACATATATATCGATAGATATATATATATGTAGGGACCTATGAGAGTTACCATGAACAAGAAAAGGATATGTTGTTAGTTTGTTATTTAAGGATTAGGATTAGCTATGACCTTTGTGGATCTGGAATTCCTCCCAACTCACAGAAGTGCAAGTTGTAGTGTTTTGGTAGGTGGCACTTTTGTAAAATGCATTTCAGAGTTCAGTCTCTGAAGGATGTTGCGTATATAGCAAGAAAGAGGTATTGTTCTGGTAGATGGTTTGTCACTCTCCATCATACTCAAAAAGTCATGGCAGTCAGATGTAGTCTAGGGTGACTGGAAACAGGGAAGCTTTGTAGCCATCTTAAAAAAGGGTAGAAAGGAGGACTCTGGGAACTACTGACCTGTCAGCCTCACTTCTGTGCCTGGGAAAATCATGGGACAGGTCTTCCTAGAAACTATTGTAAAGCACATGGAGAACAGGGAGGTGATTTGGGAGAGCCAGCATGCCTTCACCAAGGGCATGTCCTGCCTGACCAAGCCAGGGCCCTTCTTTGCTGGAGTGACTCCCATTAGTGGGCAAGGGAAGGGCTACAGATGTCATCAATCTGAATGCTGTTCCCTATAACATCATTCTCTCTAAATTTGAGAAATGGATTTGGTGGGTGGACCGTGCAGTGGATAAGGAAGTGGTTAGATAGTTACATCAAGAGAGTGATGGTCAATGGCTTGGTGTCCCGATGAACATCAGGGACAAGTGCGGTTCCTCAGGCATCCAGAATGGGACCAGTGTTATTTAATATCTTCATTAAGGACATAGTAGGATTGAGTGCACCCTCGATAAGTTTGCTGGTGACACCAAGCTGAGTGGTGTGGTAGACACACCTGAAGGATAGGATGCCATCCAGAGGGACCTGAACGAGCTTGAGAAGTGGACCCATGGGAACCCCATGGAGTTCAAGAAGACCAAGTGCTGGTGCTGTACCTGGTTTAGGGCAACCCATGGTATCAATACAGTGTGCTGGATGAACAGATTGAGAGCAGCTGAGAAGGACTGGGGGTGCTGGTGTGTGGGAGTCTGGACACGAGCCAGTAATGTGCACTCACAGCCCAGAAAGCCAACTGTGTCTATTGAAAGCAGCATAGCCAGTGGGTCAAGGGAGGTGATTCTGCCCCTCTGCTCTGCTCTCATGAGACCCCACCTGGAGTGCTGCATCCAGCTCTGAGCAACAAACCTCTATGAGACCTAGCTGTAAATGTAATAGTAGCAGACAGCTCTGTGAACTTTGATATCAGAAGTGTGTCTATAATTTTAATGGATGTTTTGAACTGTCCTCCTTACACTGTGGAGTAGGCTTTCCTGCAAATACTCATCAAATCATAGTCTTATGTGTAAAACAATAGAAGTTATTTCAGAAAATTCGTAGTAGAACCTGCATTTCTTTTCCCCAAATAGTAGTGGGTGAAGGGGAAGATAACTTTTCCCGGTTTAAATGTTTTCTTGAAAAAGTGACGTTGAGTAGCCAGGAAGATACTGTGTTGTGCTTCAACCCCTTCCCATTCTTGGTCTGCTTTTTCTTTTCTTTTTACTCCTGGTAACTTGAATATTTTGCTGGTTTGTATTCAAGTTGTTTGATTCTTTTTGGAAAAATGCAGTTCAGTATCTTGATGTTCTTTGTGAAGTTTCTTGCTTTTCTGGATGTGTCATGACTTCTAGGACTTTCGATAGTTTTGTAGGCTGTGATTTCTAAATGTTTTAGAAATCCACTTGTCTTTGCAGAAACATGTTGTCAAACCTTAATCTATCCTTGTCTTTATGAATTGAAAATGATAGAAAGCACTTTTCACCTGAGCAGCTTTTCTTCAGACCTTTAAAAATATCATTTTACTGAATTTTTCTCCATAATGTTCTCATTTATCCAGACTGTGTTGTTTAAGTGTGTGCACATGTAAGATGTGATTAATCCTATTACTTTAAAGAAATCAAAATTAGAAGTTCTTAAGATTCAACAAGCTGAGCAATGAGTCTTTCATATAAATGTCAAATATGCATTCATTGAGCTTTGCAAATTGAAACATTAGAAAATTTTAATTAAAAGCAAGGCAAATTAGCATAAATGAAGTCCTTGCTGTCTCATAACTATCCAGTACCCTCTCTGATGTGAATTCCAATATTGATCAAGTCACAAACCTACCTGTGAATTTGATTGTTCATTGATATAACAAATTCTTGTAGAACTGTTGAAAGTATATTAACAGCACACTAGACTCTTCATAGATTATAATTTTATTTGGGTTGTATTTATTATCTGTACACTGAATTGATAGATTCTTCTCCAGAGATATTCTTCTGTTGTTGGCAGTAGAAGTGCCGTGTCAGGGTGATACAATGAAAATTTCAGCACTGCTGCATATGCCATAGCTGTTTGCAGGAGTTTAGTCACGTGCTTCTCGTCAATAAGCATAGTAAATTCAATGAACAATTGCAGAAGGCTGCTTGACAGTAAGAAGTATCTTATCTTCAAAATTAGGTGCTTTCTGAATGCACACATTAATCTGCATTTTAATAGAGCAAGTTCATTGGATGTGGCAGAATGCCCTTTTCATCAGTGTTGATGTTTGGATCTTGAGATTGTGAAGGGAAAATTCCATTTTTGCCCTAGTGTCTGAGATGATGTCATGTTGCAATGCTACTACCCTTTCCTAGAATTTTCACTGCCTGTGAAGATAGTTGTAGAGTGCCAGAGAATATTAGGTAAAAAGAATACAAATGCCCTCAGGAGTCATCCTGTTGTGTTTGGTTTTAGATTTTCATTTCTTTGTGTTCTTATCTGTGTGTTGTACAGATGTCTGGCACATTGCTGGTATGTGTTTTGGGGCTTTTATTTGTTATTTTTAAGGGAGAAGATACGTTTTTTGTTGCCAGGCTGACTAGCAACAGTAGTAGTTCTGGTGATTAATATCAAGATACAATAAAAGTGCATATATTAAATTTTATGCTGAAATTTTGATATTAAAAGGCAAAAAAAAAAGTCTGAGATGATCTATTGTTCCCAATTCTTTGAGGAATCGGTTTGATTAACAGATGGATTGATGAAAATGTTCAACTTTCTGCTCTAAGCATTACTGCATGAAAATGACTGCTCAGCAAGTAACAATGGAGACAATAAATATGACTTTGTAGCTCTAGAATTGTTTAAATTACTTCAAGGACAGTAGGTAGATAGGGCGAATGAAACTTTTTTTCATGGAATAAGTATTTTAATATCAATGTTAGTAATAATACTGTGTGACAGTCAATCACTGAACTAACTATATGTGAATTTGGTAGCATCCTATTCTATTATGCTCTCAATCTCTTATCATAATGAACAACTGATCTTAAGTTCTCTTTAAAAAAAAAAATCTTTGAATTAATATTCCTTCAAGCACAGGTGAAGCTTTCTAAACAACTCTCTAAACTTATTTTTTTAAGGTACCAGTATCCTTTATCTGGTTGAGAAATGAAAAATAGACTTAAAAGGTTTTTTTTTTTTTTTATGGCATCTGCTTGGAGTCTTTGAACAGATGTTTTCCACTGATGTATTTTTGTTTGCTTTCTTAGACATGGACCTTTAGGAAGACCTATTAAAATTGTATTGACTTAAAGAATAATAATAGATGAAACAGATTTGAATGTAATAACTGAATTTAATTTTATGTGTAGTTCAGAATATTTCTAAGTCTTATTGTAAATGGAAATAAGCTGTACTTATTTGGGTGGATGTTGGGTTTTTGTTTTGTTTTTATTTTTTTTTTTTAATTTAGTAGTTGGTATTACATTTTCACTGCTGCTTGATTTTGTGTTTGTAGAGCCAGAATGAAGACTGGGGAGGTTTGTCTGAGGATATCTTATGATTAAGAGCAATCTAAGGCATTAGCCCTTTTGACTCCCATCTAAATGATTGGTAACTACCAAGTTTACCATTTTGGTGGCATGGATTAAATGGGTGCTATGCAAAGACTGCTGCACGTGTAATTAAGTCATTGCAAGGGTAAACAGAAAATGGGTGATGGGCTTAACTTTCTGCAACACTTGCATGATGGTCTTTGAAGAGTGCTTGGAGTGTTTCCTTTTATTTTCCTTTTATGTACTAACCGCATCAACTTGAAGTGTCTGACTTCTACTGGCTTTCTTTGGTGTTGATAATTAAGTGGGATAATGCAAGTTAGAGAAATGGATACCAAAACTAATAACTAAACAGATGTTTGGCTTTGTTTACTTACAATCAGCCCATATAAACATGTATTTATTGGAAAATGAGCTGTTTACATCTGCTATGCAAAGATAATGGGCCCTAAAAAAGACTGGGTGCTGCTGCAATTGACTGTATATCAAGTGCCGGATGCTGCATGACAGAACAAAGCTTATTTGCGTATATAGTGCATTGCAACATATTTTTGTCCAAAGCATAAGTGGAATACATTGTGGCAGTCCTACCAATAAAGGTAAGATTTTATTTTGCATAAGGCAAGTTTAAAACACACATGAAAATGATTTGCTGGAGAAAACTTAGAGTCTGCTGCTTATTTGATATAATGATAAACAAGTAGTTGAGAAACAAATTGGCTTTTGTAATCTGGAACTGTGGTAATAGATCTAATTTCATATGCAGCTTTATAAATATCAGGATTTAGCTTCTATTTTAAAGAAAATAATTATAGTAGACAAAAATATTTGTAACGTTCAAAATCAAATTCACTGTTGGTGTATGGGTATTTGTACCATTTAAGAGTTTCCTGGTATGATACAGCCATTGATCTGTGTTTGGAAGTGGGAAGCACCCAGTAACCTGCTTTGATTAGAATTGTAAAATTAGGGCAGCCAACAAGTAATTTGTTGAAAGCAGAATTTCTTGTATGGGCTTGGACATATTCTAAAACAACTAAGAAAAAAGAAAATGCTCAGGCTTGATACTTTACACATTTTTCCCCCCATGTTTATTGCTTTTTCTCTCCTCTTCATGGTAAGATCACGTATGAAGAGTGTGATTCTTGTGGTGAGGTTAGTATTAATACTGCAACTGTAAAACTTTACTTGTGATTAAAACTTTAAAAAGTTACGTTGTTTGGGATCTATGCTAAGAGCAGAGCTCTTACTTAGGAGTATTAATATTTCTCTTGTTGTCTTAGATGGCTACAAAGACCAATTTTGGCACATACAAGCTCAGGCTTAGAGAATTCTGTGTAACTCCTGTTTACTTGCCTAGAGTATGTCCCTGATGAATTCTATGTATGGGTCCAGTGTTGAAGTAATGTGCTTTGTTCCCCCTAAATTAAGCACAGTGGCATTATCTGATGGTCATGGGATGTTGGTTCTTGGCCTGTACTGTTCCCTGGAAGGAGTGAAGGAATAGTTGCTGTGTTCAGAGCTTAATTTACAAGGCTGTTATGACTCAGAATATTGAGAAATGGAGATGGCATCTGCTGGGGTGAGTGGAGAGGACAGATAGATGTTCTACATAAGTGGTGAGAGCTAGTTTGCCTGCAGTAAGGAACTGCAGCTTGTATAGAGGAATGAAGATCATCTGTCTTAAAGAAAGATCTCCTGAGGTAAAGGAGGTTGTCTTTGGACAAGGGGAGGAGTTTGACTCACAGCTTTGGTGCTTGGATTAACCTGTTCTTTAACTAGTAGGTTACACAGCTTCAAATTACTTAATCCTTGTTACTCTGAGGCATAAACAAGCGCTGAATGAGTGGAATGTGGGGTTTTTGAGGGCTGTTTCAGAGAGATTTTCTGGTGAACTGGAGTGTTGAGTTCTACATGTGCTGTGTGGCAATTGTATTAATCCACATATTAGAAGTAGTTGGCTCCATACAGAATCTGGTGAAATTTAAGGTAAGCCTTGTATAATATTGAAAAACCTAAGTGGTACACAACTAGCCTGAGTGAAATCTTTATATTGTACATTCAAGTGCTAATGTGTAGAACTTTTGGTTTCTATTGAGAGCAGTCTACAGTTGGTAAAGCCATGATCTTGAGTCAGGCTGCAGTTTTCTCATCACCCAAAACCATGGTGACTGACTATTGTTGAGAAGGCCATATCCATTCCTACTGCCACCTTTGTGTCATATTGATCTGCTTGCTGTCCCAGCTTACTAGCTAAACTTTGAACACATGCAGGGCAGCATGACAGAAGTACCAGGAGGAGGAAAGCAATGGAATTGAAAAGGAAGGTAACAGGCAGCTGCTTTTGGCAATCCAGGACTTTTGATAAAGCTAGTAGTGTAACTTCAATTACATCTTATTTTTTAAAGTTCCCAGTATCAAAGTGTTTTAAAAAGCCAGTGTTCCACACATCTCTTGGCCTGACTCAATGTCTGCTGTGAACTCCCAAGTCAGCTAGCATATGTAAGTTCTAATTTACTTGTTTTATGCTGCACCCCTGCTGTTGGCCTGAGTAACAGAGGTGTAGCCAGCAGAACTGACTTATGGAGAATTCCATTTTCTGTTCTCTCCCTCTTTCCTTCCAGAAAAACTGTTATGTGAACATTCTAGAACTGGATTTCAGATCCATTTAAACTAATCCAATTTAAATTGCTCATTTCTAAGAACACATAGTCAGCAGCTTTTCTTTTCCATGTTTAAAACTTGTGCCTGCAAATGTTTGTCCAAACAATTATAAAAAGGCAAAGTGCTGCAGGGGCAGGAAGGAAGGGAAATGCTTAAATGCCATTGCCATGGAAGCTGAATGATATTAGACGTGACACAGCTTGTTGCAGCAGTAGATTCTGGTCATCCCTTCAAAGATACAGCCCTGCAGTTTAAGACATGCTTTCTTAAGCTAAGGAGACTTAAGTAATGCAAACCTGTATCTGCAGTGCTGGAAGAAAGCATTAATGAATCCTTATGTGCATGGTTTGGCAGTTTGCCAAACAGACAGACACTGTGGGATTATCTGATAGAGAATTCTGTGATCTTTAATAATTTTGGCTCTAACTTCACGATACAAAGTATTCAGCTGTAGTATGTGCTTAGAGCATTTCTGTTTTTATGATGGCAAAGTGGAGCCTCTGGGGGATTCTGAGAACCATCCTTGCCCTTAAAGGTTAGGGTGTTGATTCTTCATAGCTCACTGCATAGCAGCTGATTGGCATGTACAAAGCACTGCCTCCCAGAGCGATTATCACCTCTGATCCAGCAGATCAGAATAGCAGCTAAGAAGCAGGAAGAATCCACTATTATCCGGTTACAGTACATGAAGTTTTCCACTGTTATTTTTACTTCTGCTTTTGGAAGGAAGGCAGGAAGGCCAATGCTGATCTTATGTCGTACCTTTCTGCTCTGGTCTGTTGAGATGAGGTTTTAGAGCCAAAGTGTGTGCATATGCTAGGATGTTTTGCAGAGTAACGCTTGCATTATGACTGTTGCTGTTTCAGACTCTGATTGAGAATTGTCTTGACCAGTTGACACCAATTTTGAAGTTTTATTTGTTTTTTTGTTTTTTTTTTTTGGGTTTTTTTGTTTGTTTGTTTTTTTGTTGTTGTTGTTTTGTGTTTTTTTCTATTTTTGTTTTGTTTTTGTTTGTTTTGGGTTTGGTTTTTTTGTTGGTGGTGGTTTCTTTGTTTTGTTTTGTTTTTTCTCTGGATGGGAAGCTGCAGACAAGATCTTGACTTGGAGTTATTGGTGTAGGATTGTTTTTTTGTTTTGTAGTTTTTGAAGAGCACCACAGTTAATACTTGTCTTTGAAGATGTTCAAGATCTCATGGATGAGTCTGTGTTCTCTGAGAAAACACACCTTTAAAAGTAAAAGAATTTTCCCAATAAACATGTCCCATCCTGGGAAGTATTCAAGGCCAGGCTGGATGGGGTACTAAACAACCTGTTCTAGTGGAAGGTGTCCCTGCCCATAGCAAGAGGCTTGTAACTATATCTACAAGATCCCTTTCAACTCAAACCCTTCTGTCTAATTGGGGTTTTTGGATAGTTAGCTAACCAAAGATTAGGAAACAGATACTCTCCTGTTTTGAAATCCTTGAAAGGTCAAGTAAACAGCAGCAATTTCCTAAAACAGCCCTTTGTTAGAAATATTTCCTAGTAAAGATTCAGAAGTAGAGTGTAAAAGTAATTGCTTCTGAAGCACTGCTAAAGAAGAGCTTGTTAAATGTTAATCTCTTCCTGCTGTAAGAACTTCATGTTTCTAAATAGAAGTCCTCATCCCCCCTACTTGATTTCCCATAACCTCTTTCTGTAGAATTCTTGCAAAACTTTTGTATGCTCCATGGTTCCACATCTTGTTCTCGCTAGGGGTTTTTTAGATGCTGGGGTGAGGGGTGAAGCCAAGTCTTTATCAAAGGTTGCAGTTGCAATTTTTGCCTGCAGTTTAACATAGCTTTGTGCTGGGTTTAATGGAAAAGAAGTTTTATTATTATAACCTAAGGAAATATTCCGTGGAAAAGAAGTTGTGCCAAGTATTCATGAAGTCTGTCACTGCCGTGAGATGTCAGTAAAATGGCAGCACTGCAAGACACTGAACTTAAGACAGTTTGGTGTAGGTATAAATAATTTCTTGTATCTCTCTTGCCTGAGGAAATAAGTGCTTGCATGTCCACTGTAGACATAAAGTACCTTAAATGGCAGTGAGAAAATAATTACAAAGTAGATGTTAGGCAAATTGTGCAGTCGTGATGGTAATGTAGCATTTAGGTAATTGCCTGGGGTACATTAAAAAGGATGCCTTTAACAGATCAAATATTTCTCAAGAAAGTTAAAGGTATGCTGGTTGGAGGATTGGTTTAAAAGAATTCCCTTCTAATTTGATTTTGGTTATTATTTTTAGTTAGATTGGGTCATGACAAAGTTGGCTGAGAAAATATCAGTTGAGCTGGGCTGGCTAAATAGTTCTGTTTATTCAAATCAACTCTACCGTTTTTCTAATTTAAAAATCTCAAATGACTCAGGCTGACAATTTCAGACAGTATTATTAGCTTTTTAAAATGAGTTGTAAACACAGATGTCAGTTTGGAAAATATGAATTCCAGTAACTTTGAAACATTGAGGAATTGCAATGTGCAGCTTGTACTGTAGAGTTATTACTGCTTTGGCAAAAACCTATGTGTTAGTCAGATAGACAGTTTACATCCAGAGTCTTAAATGAGTGATAATTTTTCAGAGGTGAAATTTCATGCTAGTTTGCCATCATGTTGTGCTGTAAGGATACCATTGCCTCTTCCCTAGCTGGTAGATCAACTCATTTATAAACTCATTAGATCTAGATTGTTATCTTGGACAACATCTGAACCTGTGAAGTGTACCCTTGAGATCTGCACAGTCCCACCAGAGGAAGGCAAGGTAGTATAGATACTGATTATAGAATTGATATCTGGCCCTCCTGAAATTGTCTTTTCTGGCATTCAGACCAGCAGGCCAACTGCTCTGGAGACAATGTAGTAGGGAACACACACGCAAAAAAAGAAAAAGTAGTAGTTGAAACTTGTGAGATACTGTGGTTCTGTGATGTCAAACAATGTGTCTAAACTTTATTTTTGTTTTCACTTTGTCAGGCTGCTCTCAGTGCCAGGTCCCCCCTCAGTGTGGGACAGTCCCAGATGTCCTTGGTGGGGTACAGAGGTCTCACTGAAACTGTAATGTTTTGCTTCTCACTGTGTTATCCTTCATATCTCCGTTACTTGTTGCTTTCCTTTTAATCCTTTAGTTTCACCTCTGCCAAGTTGGTTTATTGCTGGCATAGTTGCAGGTGGAGTTTACATGTCCTGCAAACTAAAATGCTGCTAGGAGCAAAGTAACCACTTTCTTCCTATTGTTATCTGACAATCTATTTTGCTTTATCAGTAGATAAGAAGTTTCTGCCAAGATGAGGCACTAATTCCTTAACTGTAATTAGAGTCAATCATATAATTTTGTGTATCAAGTTTTTCATGTCAAGGACAGTGAATTCCTCAAGTTACAGACCTTTGAAAATACAAACAGTGTGGGAAATACCCCAGGGCTGTGTGGGAGAGTAGAATTTGGGAAAGTACTGAAAAGCTAACAAGTGGATAAACGTGAAATTAACACATCCATGTCCTTATGAGTTGATACCAGTTATGTAAAAGGGGACATGGTCAGTGTTTCTGGGCCAAACAAAGAATGTACTAAAGAATGTGTGGAGTCTGGGATATCTTTGAACACAACAACAGTGGGTTATAATCAGCCTCATATGACTGCTAGAGGATTATCTGCTCTCATTCTTCCTTCTGTCCAGAGAATTAATGTAGAATTAAGGAGAAATATGTTCTGAGATTTGATAGGCGTTTCAGTAAAGACACCAATAGCTCCAGGTTTCTGAGGGTGAAACACTGGAAAACATACGTGTTTTTTTCAACGAGGAGGAGAAGCACATATGTGCATATATTTTCCAGGTAAAAGTTGGGCATTTTACATTTTTACAATAGGCCTGTTTTTCAGTTGTCTTCATGAAACTATATCATGTCAGCAGTGTAAGTAAAGCGGGAGTTTTCTCTAAGGATCTATCCAGGAATGTTTTGTCTGTGGTGGCTCCAGGTGTTCTAAAGTTAGTACTTCCTTCTTTTTAGTCAAAACGCCTTCTCCTTGGGGCTAGTACTGTACACTACTATTATGCAATTCCTTTTCCAGTTAGAAATATGCCTCACCATTTATTTTTTTTTTTTTACAGTAGTCTGACAGTTCTCTCACAGTGTGAGAGGTTTTAGGAGTTAAACTTGACTTTTTTAAGTCTGTATTATATACCAGATTCTATTGAATTCTACCAAAAATCACAGCAGACTATTAGAACTGATTTGCAACTATCACTGAGTTCTATAGGTGCTCTTATTTTGTGAGATACTGGATTTATAACTAGCTTGGTCAGAATAATACTGTGGGATAATCTTCAGATTACTAATACTGAAAAGCAGTATAAGTATCATAAAACTTCCAGGATATTTTTGTAATTGGAGATTAAAATTTAAAAATATACAAGCTTGAATGTGTGAACAAACTGGAATAGCACAGAAGAGACGGTTAGGTTTAAAAGTCATGGGAACTTTCTCAGTTTTGTTGTAAGACTTCTGCAATTCTGAGGAGTGGAATATTAAAATAGATTGTAGCCTGTAATTGGTTCTTGATTAAAGATGGTTACTAATATGCAGACAGTGGTTTCGTGTGTTTCGTTTTCATCCCAGATGATGTGTAATGGACATAAGTGGGACTGATACTCCTAAATTGCTATTTCTGCATTAAAAATGTCCTGATCTGTCTTCGGGGCACTGATTTTAATACAGTAGACTGAGTGTTGCTTGCTTTCTAGATCATCTTTCAGCAAATTGTACACTAACATTCATGCAAATCATGCAAGAGTGTATTGAGTTCAGCAGCATAATTCAAAAGCAAACTTGGCCTGCTGTGAGAGGTGTGTCAGACACCTCCCTTTTTTTTTAAACAGACACTCTTTCTATAAAATGTAATTTTTGTCACGAGTAATGCCACGGCTGTACTGCCCTGGCATGGTGCTGCTCACAGATGTGTTTGAGAGGCCTGGTACCTCCAAGGTGTGTTTACTGTAGAGCAGCTGTGGTGGGTGATGTCAGATGTCATTTAGCCCAGTGCCTGTCTCTGACAGAAGCCAACAGTTGGTGTCTGTCATAGAGACAGGAGTGGTGTAAGTAATGGATAGGGTGGTCCATCTCTGGGAGCAGTCTTTCTACTTCAAGCATTTTTTTGCTGAGAAGAAACTCCAAGCTTATGTAATACAGTGATTATAATGTGAACTTGCTTTGTTTGTTGTTAGACCCAGCATGCCAGTCTGGGGGGTAAAATGATGCTTCTCCCCACCATACTCTCCCCCCATGAAATTTAGAGTAGCCAAAAATACAATATTGTATTTCTGTATCAAATGTCATTTTAATGTCAGAGATACAATAATGAGATAATATTTTTGTTTTCTTGCATATCTCTCCACCTTTTTATTATGTATAAGAATGTGTACATTTCTTTTGTAGCCACGTCATGAATACTTTAATGTGCCAGTGTACTAAATGGCTTCATTCATCATGCATGCAGAGTTTCAGAGGAGATAGACCTGTGACTTACTCATGACAGAACATTATCATCAGCTTGCTGAAGCCAGTCATCTCGAATTTAATAGAATGCCACAACCATTCTCTGCTGTTGTACTTTCCTCTTCCCCCTCTGTTTACAGTGTTGTCTCTGCACATGTCTCATTTCAACAAAACTTGTGCTTGTTGGCATATGGCTTAACTTTTTTATTGTGTGTAAGCTTGAAGTCTTATGCTTAAAAGTTTTGTAGCATTTCCTGAGCTAAACACCTATATACTGTAACACCTATACTGTAACATTACTCGACTGGTGTTTATATTTCAAATAGGTTGTAGTCGTATTCAAACATACGCTTAAAACCTGTAGGTGAAGTTCATACAGAGAAACTAGTGAAGGAGTAGCATCATGTGACACGATGTTACGCATAAGTATTAGATGATGTTACACACAATTCTACACAGATCATGTATCTTAATTAAAGGTGCAAAGACCAATGTTCTTTTCTGAAAACTGACACAAGAGTGTGACTGACTTTACAAAGAGGAGGAAGGCAAAATTTATTAGGTCAAAGAGAAGTTAAAACATTTCTATTTAAATGTTCAAAACACTCTTGTGAGTAGTTGAACAATTGCTGCTAGTGAAGGTGAGAACAAGATCAATGCTTTACAAATGAATAATAGAATTATAGAATCATCAATTTTGCAAAAGATCTCTAAGATCGTTGAGTCCAACCATTAATGGTTAGGGTTGGAAAGGTCTAAGTCCATTAACAGTATACTTGAAACATGTCTTCTTAAATTGACGTCTCCAGGTTTAAGTGCAGGATGCCTTGTATATCTGAGAACTGCCACAAGGGTGAACATAAGTGCATTCAATTGAAAAGTGGGCAGTGAGAGGGCAAGTGTTGCATCCTCCCTTTGTAACCTGAAACCAATGCTGGTTTTGAAAATTGTTTTAGTGTAGTTAACAAGGAAGTGTCTACTGAGATTAACCATGAACAGCTAGTTCTATATGTGGTAATGCACTACCTTCCAAATATTAAACTGACATAAAAATAGGAGACTTGAGAGATTAGACAAAAGATTTGGATTGAATTTGCAGCATTCGGAAATCTTAGAAAACAAGATCATAGGAGTGGTTTTCCATTTCCAAGTTTGCTTTTTTTTTTTCTGTGAGCCATTAACAATGTGTTTGGATGTCTGGTTAATGCTGCTTTAGCCTGCATTATTTCATGCCTGTTGGCTTAAAATGCTGTGCATTGAGCTGTAATGAGATGCTGTTTTTCTTGTTATCTGTATACAGCTGCTTGCTTCTAAATGACTAGGTAATGAATTAGCTTTTCTGGCATGTTTGAAATAAAGTATTGCATGCACTTTTGTCTCATGTGAATGACTTTTTTCCTCATCTGTGTTCTGATATTTCAAATTTGCATTGTTTGCCTTGGGTGATTCTGAGCTGCAGGTAGTGTATGTATAATACTGCAGAACATTTTCCATAAGGATTGGATAGAATGTTTGACACTTACTAAAACAAATGATGTGAACAAAACATAGACTAATTCATTCTATTTGTGTCTTAAAAGTCATAATTGATAAAACTATTCCTCAGGCAAAACACATGACCCTTCAGGTGTTCCTTGAGATTATATTGTTGATGAGCGCATAAGAAGGCATGTATGCCTCAAGGTTACTGCTGTAGTATTAAAAAAATTAAAATATTACTGAGTTTTACAGGTCAGGTATCTGTGGACAAGTAGCCAAGGTCCTTGAAACAGGTTGCTTTAAATTGTTAGTCAATGACTTTGATTTACTAGAAGAAATTTAGTCTTTATTTAAATATATGCCTGCTGAAAATCACCTACGACTTTGAACTGGCAGTGGAGACAACAATACTAACCAGTTCCAAAGACAGCAGTGCTCTGTATTTCTTCATAGCTATTGAACTTTGTTTTCAGGTAACTTTGTAAATATGCTGTCTCATCACTGAGCGACTCTTAAGTGTCCACTGCAGTCTAATCAAGTTAAAACTGAAAAGTGGATCTATTAAAAATATTTTCAAGACCCTGAAATGCTTGAGAAGTTATGTGCTGTTAGAATACTCTGAGTTCTGTTGCCACAGTTAGTTAACAACGTAGGATTTCCTGAGTAAAAGCCTTAGATTGGTGGATAAGGGAGATCTGTGTCTTCTAAAATGAATGCAACAAAGTAATCTGGGAATATAACATAACAGGCTATATTAAAAATGCTACATAGCCATTTCTTCAATCAGTGTCTCCTTTTGGGGGATTTGAGTTAAAATACACATGTAAATCTTTAATCCTGCTATCCTCTCTGGCTTTATCAAGGTCACTGCAGTTCTAAGAATATATAAATATTGCATCAGCGAGGGGAAAAAAACCCAACAAGCCACCAGTACATCTTTAATACACCAAGTATCTTGTTTCCAGATTTAACTTACCTTTTTCTTGCAATTTCTTACTTGCTGCTGGATTTTGGAAGCCATCTAAAAGTGCTCAGAGGAGGCCTGTTCCAAGCTCTGATTGGCTTTTAAGTGAAGTTGCCTTTACAGTATCAGAGCTTGTTCCTTCTATGCTGAATCACCTTATACATGAGCTGAATAAGGATAGTAAACTTGATCATTTGGTGCTGCATAGTCAAAGTTGATAGAGACAATGTTCTAATGTTATTTGCAAGATTTGAGGTGTTCATGTATTTTACTGACAACTTTTTTTCTAATAAATATTTGCAAAGAGTTGAATTTGTTGGCTGCCTTAACTGTTATATGCCTTTTTTTTTTCTGCTGCATGACATGTCTTGTTTTAGGATGCTAAAGTAAGTTTATTCATACTCTTGTTATTAAAGCTGTTTATGTTTCCATACGGACACAGTATCTCCTTTTATTTAATATGACATTGTTAACAATCACGGAAAAGGTCAGTCTAATGTTTCTGGTTGAAACTATTTCTATTCAGATGCTATGGAAATAATGAATACAAAACTGATGATAACCCTTTGGAATTTGATATTGAACAATTTGCTCTGAATCTAAAAAGACATTTTTAAGATTAAAATTAACCTAGAACTTTATGCCTGGTGTGGAATAATAAAATTCCTATATTAAAAATTCTTCTGCTTCTGAAAGGGGTGAATTTATTTGATACCAGGCATACCAAGGTACCTTGACCTGGTTTTATGAATTAAGCATGGGATCACTGTTAAAAAAAAAAAAAAAAAGTCTTTTTATAAAGAGCTTAAGGGATACTGTATCTTAGTTGTCACTGTTAAATCATTCATCCATTTATTCATTATAACCTAACAGATTTTGGAGGCCTGTGAAACAATTCAGCACAAAAATCACTGACTCCATTGCAAGATGCTTCCCGATCCCTTCCCAATTCCTGTCTCTGTTACTTGACTGTGATTTGTTCCCTGCTGGTACATCTGAGTTGTTTTATTTTTATTTGGCTTAAGGGCAATGAAATCTACCAGCTATTCCTGTGAACCATGACAATCTAATTAACACCTCTGTGAAAGATGCAGCTAATACCATGTTTGCAAACTGCAGTACTTGTATGCTTTCATGTCTTTCAGCTTTTCTTTTTTAATTCAGCATCTTCCATTCTAACCCATGTTCAGTGCTGCTCGATAGAAACACAGGGTTCATTTACCGCTGTCTCAAATTTTCCCTCCGTAGGAAGCAGAGACCCCACGTAGTGTACTTGAAGAAATCGGATTGACATAAACCTTCACTTCAGCTGATGCCATCTCAGTGTTCCATACTGTAAATGTTCACTGCCTTCATCGTAATGTTTAGCTAATGGTGTAAGATGCTGTTTGTCAGTATTACTGTTTTGCTAAGCTGCTTCATTCAGGCCTACAAGAAAATACTTCTTTTTGAAAAGAGAACAAGAAACCTAAGTTCAAGATTTATAAATGAAAGGGAATTAGATTTAAATTGACTCATTGTCTCCCTTCACTGCATTTATAGGAAAATTTGACTTCAATAAGTGTACTGTTTTTTATAAGGAAACTTGACTTCAGGAAATAAATGTATTATTATGATATAGCATATCTAAATGAAAAGAAACTACACAGACAACTCCAAATATGAAATGTTATGGTGTAGAAATTGTGTTTATGCAACCAAAGAATTTGTTCATCTACATTTTAGTCACCACTTGTGATAATTCTGCTTATTTCAGTTGTTGCATACAGAATGGAAATACCTGTTTGTACTAAATTTGTCATTATACCAAAGAATCCTGCCAGGATCTGCATATCAAACTGGTAAAAACTGTTAAGGTGATAACTGCTTTTTTCAAGAAAACTGCAAACTGATTAGCTCACTAGACATGAAGGTGTATTTTAGTGTATCTACCTTGAGCAAAACTGTGCAATTTGCTACTCAAAAGGGAATGCATGGAGGAAAAAAAAGGACAAAACCTACACCAAATAAGGAAACTGTTTTTAGGTCTGATATTAGCTTGCTCTGACCATGAACACAAGAAAGGAGGTCAGCTTTCTGACTGAATAGAGGGATGCATGATGGAATTTGGATAGTTTCAAAGATGGGAAAGAAGGAGCTGTACAAAAGGGACTTACTACTTTCTTTCCAAGTTTACCAATTAAGTTGTATTTATTGGTGTTTTATAGTTATGCTTCAGTGGGTGTATAGGTACCTGTAGGGAATAAAAAAGGCCACACTGTGTCAATGTCATTTAACTGCTTTTCTTAATTTACACTCTTAAACGTGTGACACAAAACCTCTTGAGGAAACTCCTGCGTGATGTACAGTTGAACCAATTAATTTGCAGTGAGAGCTTAAATATTAGATTTATATAGTATATTCATTGCAAATCCTGTAAAAGATATCCAGTAATATTTTGACACTCTGAGAAAAGGTTCAGTAATTATAAACTATGCCTGCTTCACTTGAGGAAATTTGATTTGTGTGGTCTCAAGGAGGTAGTGCTGCACTTGGGAGTTTTCAAGTTCTGCCATGTGTCTGCATGGTCCCCATGAGGTGGGGCTGTCCCCTCCCTTCCCAGGAACATCACTCTAGGAGTTGTGGCTTGTTCACCGGAGTAGTGCCATGTTTTCACAAAACTTGGCTCTGAAAGTGCTGATGGCAGCAGCACTTCCGTGGCCAGCTGGACAACTGGGCTATGGGATCGATGGGGTCACGGTTGAGTGGCACCCAACAAGGAAAGTGCAGTGTTGCCACTTCCAAGGCCCCTGATCAGGATCCCAGCATAAATGCTTGTGGCAACAGAAGGGCCAGGGGAGGCAGGGCTGTGTATGCTGCTCGTGTGGCAGTGCCAGGGTGGTGCCCGTGAACTCAAGGCATTAGAATTTGTCTACTTATGCCCATTCTAGGACTTACACATAGATTCCAGATTGCTGGAGACTGTTTTTGTCCCATGGCCTTTCTCCAGTGCACAGCAGGCAGGGATAGATAAGGGTAGTCATAGTGGAATGACCCTGTGTGTGAGATTGAAGTGGTAAAATTACTTTAAGTCAAATCAGAAGCAATTTTATATGTATTAAACATATTTTTAAACTTTACACTGTCACTTGTATGTGCTTGGCTGGATTAAGCTTTGTTGTGATTGTGACAAACTGTTTGACCTCTGTCTGTCACATTGGTTTAGTTGTAATAAATGTCCATTTTTACACCACTGCTGTGTGTTTATATGCCATTAGTGCTAGTGTTCAGAGGAAATAAGAAGCTACTCAATGCTGGCTTAAAAAACAAAAGGAAATTTTATTACAGTGCTTATCCTGTTCTTGAGCACCTCATTAAAAAAAGTTGAGTATACTGTGTCCAAGATTAGTTATTTACATCCATTTAAATTGTCCAGAAAGCAATAAATTAGCAAGTTTTTGGAAGGCTTACCACATTAAACATAAAATTTATTAAAGTGGATCTTAAATTGATGGGGTAGTACCACTTCATTTGAAAATTAAAAGAAACCACATGACCAGAGAGAGTTCTGGACAATACAGACTGAATATTCAGTTCCTTTCATGGAATTCTGAGCAAGTCAATGCAACATTCACAGTCATGGTCTCAACCAGAGATTTCTCAGATGAATCTGTTCTCCACCTTTCTAAAGAACTGAACTGGTTGATGTTTTCAGCAAAAGCATAGAGAAAACTTACCATCTTTGGGCATTTCTGAAATAAATTTGAAATAAAATTTTATTTCTTGAATTTCCTGTCTTGTAGGGAAGAGGTGGGTGGGGGAGCTGAAGAATTAATTAAGAGTTTCTGGATTGTTTAGGCAATTTGATTGTTGTCTTGAGTGTCTTCACTGACTTAAGTCTTTAACTGGAAGAGGCTTTCCTGAACATCTGCTGTTCCTTTTGGGTTACAGCCACAATGATGGTCACCCTGTGGCTGCCTCTGTGAAGTTACCACATGGCATGGGGTCATGCTTGTACAGCTTGCTTTGCAGTCTGTCTCATGGCTTGACAAAGTCTCACCTGTCCGTGTTACATCGGTTTTGGTTTTTAACCACAGATACTGAATTCAGCTGATACACTGGGCTTTATTTTAATTACAAGCTTACAGTGAAAGCAAAATGAGCTGCACTCTTTAGATGGTATAAGAAAGTAAATTAGGCCTCTAGGTTATGAACTAGCAGACTTTCATCTTGTTTTGTAAGAAGTGCTGATCCAAGACAGGAAGCAATAGCATCTTTGAGCAGGCTCTTACATGCCTTTAGAAAAAAACCCCAAGTTATTTATCGCACAGGAATGTCACTGTTACAGTGGAGGGTACTTTCTGATACACTGAATGTGCTATCAGAAAACCGCATCCAAGACAGCCATGCTGCCATCACAGGGCATAAAGCTCAAGAGGAGTCACTTGGGATGTATTTTGGACTATGTGCCCTATACACAAAGGAAGGGGCCAAAGAGGGAAGGTCTTGTTCCCCTTCTGTAAGAAGTGCCATGCATTCAACACACAGACATGTGCTACCCCTCCTCACCCTGTGGTGGGGGTTTGCTACTCTGAACAGGCAGACAGGCAATGAAATCCCACAGAGGTGGCCATGGGTACAGCACTCTGCTGCAAGGGGGAAAGCAGATTTACCTGATGCCTTAATTCTGCTGGGCAGCAACAGTGCCTGTGCCTATCGGCATTCCCACCACGCTGCCACTATTCCCCTTGTGTTGCTGGAACAAGGCAGCCTTGCTGCCCGCTGGGGCTCTTCCTCGTCCCACAGACATGCAGGAGCAGCACCTGCTCCCCACCCTGACTGAAACGGGCTGTCTGGCAGGCCCTGGCACTGCCACTCTGAGCCTCTGTGTGAACACCTGCCCTCAGAATCACTCCCAAGCACCTCTGTGATCCCTGAAGAATTCACAACTGAAAAAAGTATTTTGAAAACTGCTGCTTCTAAACAGTCATTAAAAACCAAAACTTGGACAATATTAATGCATTTTATAAGGTCCTTTTCTGTGGAATATGCAGAATAACACACAATGGGAACAGGCTATTCCTTGCAAATTTAAATATGTTCTGTGTTTTTCTAGAGCTTCTCCCCTTTGGGAAAGAAAAGAAATAAGTTTAACATTAAAAAACTTCTAGTCTGTCTCTCCAGAATAAATAGCTCACTCAGCTAATAATAAGGAAACACAAAACCATGCATGTAACACTACTTAAGGTTATGAAGCAGAGAAACAATACTGAAAAATATGAACTCTGAAGTGAGAAAACTGGTTGAATCCCAGGTTTCATGCTAACAAATGCACGCTAAATGTCAGATCTACAGCACTCAAATTCTGTGTAATACACACACTGTGGGTGAAAGTGAATGGTAATCACAGCTACCAGTCCTACACTGCACAGGTACAGCCAGCATGGTTGGGTCCAGACCTCAAGAAAAACAAGCTGAAACTTCAGCCATTGTAGTAGCAGAAATAAGATAACAGTTAAAATTTTACATGCAACTCTGAGGAAGTCTTTTTTTTTTTTTTTTTAATTACAAGAACCCTTTTTTTAAAGAAAAATACAGCCACTCAGCTTCCCAGATGCCATTATAAAACTGTGGGGACAAGGAGCCTTATTACCTGTGGAATTTTCACAGGGGTAATAGTTGGTACTTAGTTTCTAATCTCACAGAAGCCTGGTTTGCTTATTTCACCCAATGGGTCACGGGTTCCCACCACCCGCTCCACCAGTTCTTGACCTCGATAGCTAATTTTGCTGGGATAATGCTCCGTGACAGCCAGTGGCATGACACGGGACGCACAGCGTCTGTCGATGGCACAACTCAGCTGTCCCACTGGAGAGCCTTGGCCAGAAGGCTGGGTCAGCAGCACAAGCTGTGGGAAGCAAAGCAGCCCCAGGGAAAGGAAGATGTTACTGGCCTGCTGGTGTCAGAGAACTGAACAAGGGTTTGCCATGTGCTGCACAAGTGACCACCGAGACAGATGAGCATTTACCAAAAAAAAAAAAACAACTTAGTGAAAATCTGTCAGTAAGGTCTAGTCAGAAAAAGGTACCTTGTGAGAAACTTGGTCACAAGTTTCTCAAATAGAATTTAAAACTAGTGCTGTCTATCCTTTGAAATACACCTTTCAAACAAAGTTATTATTTCAAAAGTTATGCTATTAAATTACAATTTTACATCTGTTAATAACTAAAACATTTAATCAAATTAACTAAGCTACAGCTCTGCCTACAGTTATGACAATATAGCGTGAAAGTTGGGTTTGAACTGAACATCAATATATAGCACTTCTTTTGTACTACTCCATATTGGACAACAGTTACATATGAAGAAAGAAGGAAAAATGTATAATCAGCATGCTAGGTGCAGTATGCATTTAGAAAAGCAAATATATATATATATATATTTTTTATATCCAGAAGTAATGTTCACTTGCTCTTAACTATCCTGGGGGAAAAAAACTTTCTTGCTGCAGAGGAATGCTATTGGTAATATTTGGATAATCTAGATTTTCTATGGTAGTTCATGTTACATCATTGGAATCTTTCAGAATTCATATTTGGGAGCACTTCACACCTACTTCAGGCTTCTAACTCGCAGGGTCTGATCTGTACTCTAAAGGCAGGAGCCCAAGTTCTTTGGAGAGGCTAAAGAGAGGGAAGTAATTCTGCAGATCGTTTAGGGCACCTTCACCTTCAGTGCCACAAACTGCTCTCTCCAAGCATCTGAGGACACCGAGGGGCCCAAGTTAAATACCTGAAGTTATGCCCTGTGAAGTACAGTCCATCTAACAGCACAAATATTTCATTTAAAAGTGAAAAAATATTGGTAAGGATTTATCTATCTGCAGGTACTTTGCTAATATAGCTGTTATTTCAAAAAGGTTTTGTCCCCATAACTTCATTTTTATGTACCCTATTCTCCACCTTGGCCATAGGAAAGTGAGGCAGTAGGGTGCCTAGAACTGTTTGTAAAATAAACCTAAAAAACCTCAAAACTCAAGTCCTCCTCTTCTGAAAACATAAAGTATTCTTTCAGGTATAAAACTTTCAGTCTCTTCAGCCACTCTGCAACTATCTTGATTGAGCCTTCACAATCACATCTGCATCTTTAGTTCCCACACAGGACACTTTCCACCCCTCCAGCACGTTACGCAAGTAGTTTTCACCTACAAATGGTGTGCAACCAAGAGGTACCCCAAGTATTTTCTATCCTCCCTCGAGAATTACAGTTGCATGGTCTCCACTCTTACTTGGGGATTAAGGTACTGAATAAATTGATTGTTCCTCTGTGTACTTCCCTACTTGGTTTTAGTCTACTGCAATCCCTACAGGCAATTAGCTCAGCAGCTCAGTCAGGGGAGAAAGAAAAATCCAATACTCATGACCACAAAGCTCCTACTGGGAAAGTATTGTACAATCAAACAGTGATGTCTTTGAGATCCCTTTACTCAAACTCATAAATGATTATATTTACTTTGTCTAGAAAGAGATTTCCCATAAAGAGATGGAAAATACAAATGGCAGTTGTCTACACAGACCTCAGTCTGCAGTGTGCAGGGGTGTGAATTTGCTGCACACTGGCTGTTCTGTACTAACTCCCTACTGGGACAGGAAACACTTAACACACACACAACAGAAATAAGCATATACCAAAGAGGCTTTACTTCTCTATTTGTACTCAGTCTGTATCCAGGTGTTGCAGCAGTTCAGAGGGACAGAGTAGCTAGAGTACTTGACATTCACACCTTCTATAGGACTTAAAACTTTCAACTTTCTGAAGCTTAGTACACAATAAACTAGGTTCCTTTATCAGGAAGAAACATTTTAATGTGCAAGAACACTTTATTTGAAAGTCAAATATACCTGGTGCCCTATTGTAAAGATTTCTTTGTCAGCTCTATTTTTGACCAATTACTGATTTCTAAAAGTAATTCTCACTTTGTTTTGGGAGTTTCACTATTTTTTCCTCTGCTGCTCGATCTCTTTTTACCCCTGCTCCTGGATCGAGAGGAACTCCGGCTTCTGCTCCTGCTGCGAGTTCGACTGTGACTTCTGCTGCGACTGCGGCCTCTCCTCTTCCTCCCTCTGCTGTGAGACCTCCTCCTCTCTCGACTCCTTGACCGCCCCGATCGGCGCCGCCTCTTGTTTTTGCGGCGATTCTTTTTTCTCTCAGATTCTCCATTTCTCCGGTGAGAATGATCTGGGCTCGGGCTGCCCCTTCTCCTTGACCGGCTGTAATAGTCATCTCGATGGCTTGATCTGTTTCTCCTTTCAGAGTTTTTAGACAACTGATTAGTCCGTTCAGGAGAAATACGTATGTCTCTATTGGCCTCCCAAAACTCATTGTTTGGGTTTTTGAATACGTGAAGAAAGTTGCAGTGTTTCCCCCTTGGACACTTCTGCCTTTCAAATAAACCTGCAAGAGATGAGGGTTTGCTTTTTTATGAGCCAGGCCAGTTAAATCCCTTTCTTCATTACATACCTACTGGGAAGAAACTTAATAAACTGAATTTTGCTTCTGCAAACAGAAAAAACATGCATCTGACCACCTATCAATTAAATGCACACAAGATTTA
The DNA here is from genome assembly GCA_013396735.1 of Grallaria varia. Lineage (NCBI taxonomy): Eukaryota > Metazoa > Chordata > Aves > Passeriformes > Formicariidae > Grallaria > Grallaria varia. Next base: position 238,320 of record VWZG01003258.1, on the reverse strand, counting down.
TTTTCCCTGTGTACTTTTCTTGGAATTAACTTTTCAACAGTTATGAAGGTTTGGGCTTAGCTTTAAAAAATTTCATTTTTCATTTAATTTCATTAAATTTCATTTACATTAATCTAAAAATGTAAATCTAGATTAAAGTCAAATGTGATAATTACTGCTAAGAACTGTTGATAGTTCAGAAACTGGTGCTGCTTTTTGAGAGATACAATAATACTTTGTGCAGTTTCACCTTAAAATTATTATTTCCAAAGCTAGAATCCAAACCTTCTTTTCCAGTCCAAGGCAAATCCACTAGAACAATTCAGGCACTCACATACCATAGTATAATGTTCCCTTTCTTTCCCAGATCTATACAAGCAAGTTAGCACATTTGTCTTCCAAATGGAAATTAACTACAACATTAGGCAGACCTGAAAGCGACAAGCTAATCCTCCTTTTCCCCTTCCATAAATATTCTTTCAATAACACTCATTCTCTTTTCCAAGTGTTTACATGACTCACCACAAATAGCAGTTTTCCACCTTGTCACAGGACAGAATTCACAATGAAGCTGTCTGCCTGCATACCATCGTCCACTGAAGAGGGCTAGAGCTGCCTGACAGTCCTTCTCCCTTTGAAAAGTAAAAACAACACACAATATTACCACCACACAATCATTTCCTATGTCACTTATCGATTTGGGGCTCCCATTACAGTATGGGAATGAACTGCATGGTTACACAAACACTCCTCATTCATTACTCAGCTTCGGAGTTCAGTTCTAACACTCAGTACTTACGACTGGTACTGGACATACACGTTCCCTCGCAGGTGAGGCTCATAGTTGCAGCTGACCTACGGGATGGAAACACAAAGTTAGTGCAGCGGAAGGTTTATGCTGTACAGCAGCTCATACATTCTGAGATGGACTAATAATTGATGACAGCTCATCCGTATCAACTTCTGTAGGATTTTCTTCTGAACACTTAACCAAAAAAATTAAAAAACCTTTTTGGCTTATGTTTGACTGTTTCCAGCATTATGCTTTCATCAACTCTGAGATCTCGGCTTCACTTAGTCCACAAGACAGCTTGTACTCCATTGTCTTGCACCTGTCTGGGCCAACCCTACTGTGCAACAACCAAATCTGTTCTGAAAACAATTAGTAGTATCCTCATGTGGAAATGCAGTATCCATTACAGTAAGAGACTCTTTAGAGCAATTTACTTTCACAGCATCCCTGTGAGATGAGTTAGAAAAGCTGAAGACACCAGCTTTAGCTTTCACTGTACAGGTTCTAAACCCTTTTTAGTAATGATCTAGCATTCAAAATATATCTAGAGCTCTCAAAAAATACACAAATTACCTTTCAAAAAGCTTGCTGCTAGTTACAAATGATTCTGATGGGCAGGCCCAAGCAGGTGGAACACAGTTCCCCAGGGCAGAACTGTGATCCCAGCCTCTATTGCCCCCAGGCCTCTTCCAATATCCATACAAATGAGGCTAGCAGCTCCTTTCATCCCTGAATCCTGACTGACCCTCAGGAAATACCTCTGTGCACTGGATCAGGAAGGGCCTTCAGTCACAACAAGCAGTGGTATAATTAAATCTTACAGGGTAAGGAGTCAAACTATTTGAGATAAACAATGTCAACACAAGAACAAGTGAGAATAACTTTGGCATAGACATTTTTGGGTAGGAAAAAAGAGTGTTTTATCAGGATCTTCCAGATTCTGAAACAGCTTCCCAGCAAGAATAAAACCGTGGGCTATGCTGGAAAAGGAAGTCAGTGGAAAGAAGGGTGTATATAATCTGATTCCAAACGGTCACAGAGATTCAGCTCACTCAGAGTTAAGATCCCTACAACACACGTGTCATTACTAAGCATCTCTAATGTAATGAAAATGTCCGTGAGAATCACCTTGTGATTGCACAATTGCCTGGGAAGCTAAGGAACACCACACTTACAGTCCCAGGGATGCAAGCAGGTGCAGCTTAGCACAGCTGTGCAGAACAATACAAAGCCAAGGACCTGACTTTGCTGGTCAGACATTTCAACCCACCTCCCCACAGGGAATCTATATCTTGTCTTCTAGCACAGAGCACAGCTTCCTGATAGTCCATGAGTCAAAATATGGAGGGGATCCTCCTCCAAACAAGTGAAGGTTTCTTACATATAAAGCTCATTATACTACTATTGAAAATTCACTCTTTCTACTTTCCCCCTGTTTGAAATGCTAATACCATCTCAGTCCCGAGGCAGCTGTCAGCAGATGGAAACAAAAGGAGAAAAGGCACTATGTGCCTCTTTGTGACTGTAAGAAAACACTCAGGAGTGGCAAGCAGAAAGGGATGCTGCAATAGATTCTGATACAAGGAGATTTCAACATCCAAGCTGCATATTTTGGGGCAACATGGGACTGTTAACACACATCATTCATCTCTGAGGTCTTCATTTACTGAACACTCTTTTCCCCCATAAGAAATCATGATGTAAATAGGAAAAATTCAGTATAAAAGATTCATCAAACCAAATGCACAAATCAAGGATGGATGAGAAATCTCAACACCATTGATGTAACTTACCTTTTATAATTCTTCCTATTGGAATATCTACTAGCTTTTCAGTTCATTGTAATCTGATTTTATTTTATCCAGCCAGTCCTAAAATGACATTGTTTGGATGTACACTCCAAATACATTTCATATCCCCGCTATTTCATTCCTTAGGCACAAATACAGTAGCTCAGATGTATTTATACTAACTGTCTTAGTGGTTCCTCTGGGGCTTAGCACAGGATAAGCAAAGAAAGGACGGTGAGGTAAGGGGACTGTTGAGCAGTGTGAATAACTTGCAATATAAAAGCACAAGCTTTTATAACAGTTCAGGGGAATGGGAGAGAAGATTGACCTGGAGTAAGATAATGCTCTGTAACAGGTGTGGAAAGTTTACAGGTGACATAAGAGATGCACAGCTTGCTGTAAGGACACTTGCATAGTTCCCCAATGCACATAAGATATAGCTGGGGCATGCTGGACAGAATTTCTCTTAATGTCTGTAAAGTGCATGTAAGACACATACCTTGAACTGAACAACTTTCCCCACATTCTGAAATTCCGGAAGCACGTCCTCGTAGAACTCCAGGAACTGCTGGTAGGTCTCCTCATCACTGTACTCGAGACTTGCATCTGTGTCATAGTCATCCCTCCGGCACTGCTCCATGCCAAAGGTAATGAACATCCCTCGGACGAGGAGTGTCTTGCTGGATGTTGGGTAGTTATGCTTGCGAGAACACCTGGACAGTTGTAGTGAAAAAAGAAAAGTGGAAAGATTGGCATTTGCAGCAGAAAATGCATTTGTTGAAGCTTCAAACACCTGCCATTTTCAGTTACAGTTATTATAAAAGGAAATCCATTAGTGTGAGATCAACATATTTCAAATAGTAAAAGAAATCTCTTGGAGTGAGTTTGCACATCATCTTAATGCTTCCTGCCATGCACAAATACATTCTTGCTTAAGAAAGCACTTTTACAAAAGCTATAGATACCAGTGTCACAATGAAAGCTCAAGTAGCTTCGTTTAGGCTGTTAGGGTTAAATGTGTTCCCAGTATCTGAAGGGCTTAAATAATTGCCAGCAGTCTTTCTGTAAATTCATTTTGCAGTAAGTCCCTGTTCTTGTTTTTGCAAACTGAACAACTTTTGCTGAAGTAGCTCTTATCATATGGAGGTAAAGAGAGGGAGCGAGGGAAGGACAGCACATTTAGACCTGCAGTTGGATGAGTACAAGACTGGTATTTTTTCACTTCTAAAAAACCCAAACAATTCCTCTAAGTCAGTCTTATCTTAATCTGTCTCCCTCACCGTCCATCATATTCAGGCTACCCCCCTCAGATGCTGAAATACAGTTCTCCCCCAGACACCTTTAGATCCAGTAAGAGCATAGATGTTGGCCTAAATGTTCATTTCACTGTGCTTCGTGATCTCCATTTCATACTTCCCCAAGCAACTGCATCATGCACTCTCCAACACATTTCTCCTTTTCATGACATGCTCAGAAAAACATTCAGACTAGTCTGTTCTCTTTGTCTACCACTGGCACAGCACAGACAAGCTGCAGGGAGGTCAGGTCTCAAAATGGACAATTACAACCGACTTCAGCTAGGAAGTTCCTTTCTGCACTCAGTCAGTCAGAAATGACTCTCACCTTCTAGTTGACACCTTAGACTTCAAGAGGCAAACAACAAAAACATCCAATCTCCAAACCCAAAATTAAAACAGGAGACAATTAATTTGATGATTATTATTTTTTTCTGTTTTAGAATCTGCTCACTTGTGCTATTCAATTTGAATAATAGAACTGAAAATATTAAACCCAACCAATACTGTCTGTACACAAAATGAATACAGCACATGATAGAACAAAAGGAACACCAAGGAAAACTAATGACCCAAAAATCCAGTATTACTGCAAAATATGGTTTGAATTACTGAGGAAATTGATAATGGTGAACTCAACCAGTTTTAGGTTCTTCAAGATACAGTGAGCTTTGACAAGATTCAACAATTATTTACTGGCAACACTGCTCGTTGTTTCTCACAATTGCTTCCAACCCATACTTCCTGTCCTTACCCTGACTGTACCTGTCCTTCTACTTAAAGACAGCACCAGAATATGAAGGAAATAGTTAGGTGAGGAGAAAGAAGGAAGATGAAGAGGTAGCCGAGATCAACAACTATGGGTAAAAGAAGAAGGGCAGAATATGGTGTTTCTCAGTATTTGTTTTTCAAGGGTTATTCACAGTTCAAAGCAAAAATGAATTCTATGCAATCCATAAATAATCCAGGAAGGTTACCTCCATTAAAGACCACTGCAACAAAAGCACTGCAAAGGTTACACAGGGCTAGACATTTGAAAAGCAAAAATGCTGTCTGCACTGAAATAGCTGGCCAAATTTTTATTATGGAATTCACGTATTTCAGAACACACAAAAAACATCACATTGAAACAAATTACTCTTAGAATAAAGAAAACTATGATAGCTGGCCCACATGCATTTCAGTGATAGAAGTTAGTAAAATAGCCTTATTAGTTTATGCTGAAGATTCATGTTATATATATCAGAGTCCTTCCCTGTTAAACGGTTGTTCCTCCTTAACACAAAATTAAAAAAAAAATAAATCAGGGATTTTCTAGTCAGATGCTGCATTTGGGTCATCACGGTTCCTGGTCACTGATGAACATGTATTCCATGAACCAGTTTACACGTCTGGATTTCTCTATGTCCTCTGGCAACAAGTTTTGCTGTTTGTTTCACATGAGAAACTCCTTTCTTTTTTAAAGCTGGTAAACACTAAGAGACACCTGATTAAGTTGCAAATAATCCTTCTCATCCTACTCATGAGTTTCCTGTTCATCTACCACAGCCTTCTTCCATCCCCTCTTCAAAAACAGAGTCTAGACTCATCAGCCACTTCTCCTACAGAACTGTTGCTCATCTCTCATCATCTTGTCCTCTGTTCTTGTCTTTTACTGTACTTCCCTCTCGAGATAAGGTACCCTATCAGTGTATAAGAATGAAGAACTAACGTATCACACCTTAAAATAGTGAGAATTCTGGAAGCTTTCCCAACTGTGTAGTTTTACCTTAACTTGCTTTAGCCCATTTAAAATTTGATTTTATCTTTTAGACAACACAGCATATGCAAATTAGGCAACATTAAAAAAAAAAAAAAATCTGACATTTCAGGCCTGTACTAATAACAAACCAAATATATTGTGTCTGAATATATCTGTGGATGGGTCAGAGCTAAGGAAAACTCGTCCTGACCAATGTAACTAGGAGGCACCATCAATATGCCATAACAATAAATAGCTCAATTCCAATAGCTTCTGCTCTCAATCCACATCCAAATACGTGAAAGTATTTTATATAGCAATTTTTCTTCAGTTTGCTTATGAGCCAATGAAGTTGCCTCCCTTTCACCTCCCCAAAACACTTCTATGCTAGTAAGTATTCAATTGATTACCTGTCTCCAAACCGGCAGGAACCTGTTTTAATATAGAAGGGGCAATTGGCTCTATCCTTCTCTGTTCCCAGATTCTCTGGGGGCTCTGGGTTATGCCAACTTGCACCATTCTCCAGCTGTGGAAAAAACATTAAAATACACAGAATTTAAAAAAGAATAAAAAAAGAGAATGTCAAAAATTAACAGCTGAACCCACATGCAATTATGAGCACTGTGTTGCTACAAGGCAAGCTGAACCTATCTAAAGCCTTGTTTTCAAAGCTGACTGGTGCCTTGGGTCTCACTTTATGCATGTGTCATGGTTTAGCCCCAGCCAGAAACCAGGTCACCTGCAGCCACTTGCTCACTGCCCCACCAGCAGGATCAGGGAGAGAATAAGATGGGTAAAAGCTGGAAAACTCATGGGTTGAGATAAACACAATCTAATAGGGAAAGCAAAAGCCACACATACAAGCAAAGCAAAACCAAGGAATCAATTAACTGGTTCCCATAGGCAGGCAGATGTTCAGCCACCTCCAGGAAAGCAGGGCCCCATCGCACGTAATGGTGACTTGGGAAGACAAATACCATCACTCCAAATGACCTTCCCTTTCTCCTTTTTCCTCCCAGCTTTATATACTGAGCATTTCGTCATACGGTCTGGAATATCCCTTTCGTCAGTCTGGGTCACCTGTCCTGGCTGTGTCTGCTCCCAGCCTCCCATGCACCCCCAACTTGCTTGCCTGCTTGGCAGCATGAAAAGCACAAAAGACCTTGGTTCTGTGTAAGCCCTGCTCAGCAGTAATCAAAATATCTCTACATTATCAAACTTATTTTCAGTGCAAATTCAAACCACAGTCCCATACTGGCCACCATGAAGAACATTAACCAGTCAAAATCAGCACAACTGGGAGAGACAGAGCTAGGACTATTCACGTGTTTGAGCAACAGCTCAAAGCTCAGAAAGCTTAGCATTACTGCTGTTCTGTGGATCTAGAAAAGACTAAAAGAAAAGTAACCCAGCAAAGGCCAGAATTTAAAAAACTTCAATCTATAGTTAGCACTGGAAATAAAAGTGTCCATAGTGATCATCTTGAGTCATTAAGATTTCTATAATTCAAAATGGGCTTACCAAGTTACAAGCCTTGAGTGACCATAACCAAGACAAAAAAAAGGAATTTTCATTCTAACCAAACAATCTGTAAAGCTGAGTGGCCTAAGTTCTCATTTTAAATCAACTGAAAACTCTATTTACAAGCAGCATTTGACCCTGCTACCAGTTCTGTTCATGACTTGCAGCCGTAATTTTCTCTCACCAGAGCAGCACTGTTACTTCAGCAGTAACTTAACCCTGAACTGATACCATAATGCAGTCTCTAATGTACCACATTTCTGCCTATTCTTTTGCAGACATGGCTGCTAATACATCTTGAGCTCTGGGCATTTGAGTTCAGAGTATTTTTCGATCCATATTATGAAACAGACTTAGATACCCTACCTAAAGAACTGTTTAAACATGATTTGGAACCAAATGTAGCTATGGTGATCAACACACAGTGGATTAACTAGGTTAAAACTTATTTTTCGGATTCATACCGTGGTTTAAACAGAGCGAGAATCTTCACAAATTTAACTTTATGACAGACATAAAAGGCCAAATTATTATTTAAAGCAATCTCTAAGATTCAAATGAAAACTGCAGTTTTCTTTAATACACACTGCCATCTTGAGATCCATGCTCTTCCAGGCATCCGAACAGTCAGCTTCTCCCTCCCCCACCTTGTTCTTTTCTTTTCCTCAAGAATTTGTGCCCTCCTCTACCACTGAATCCTCTTATTTAGAGCTTGCCATCTGCTTAAAAAGACAAGTTTGTCTTGCCACCCAGGACTGACAGATTTATTTAGAATTACAACTCACAAATAAACCATCATGCATAGTGTTTTTTAACAGCACACAGCAGTATATCCAGGTTCATTTGGACTCAGATCTCCTGAACAATCATCAGCATGCACAGCTGCACTGCCACCAACCAGCCAGAAATACGCTTAATTATGTTCCACCCAGTAAATAATTGTTTACAGCTCATGCAAGCCACTATATATTAAATTTATTCAGGCCATTAGGTTCTCAAGAGCAGATGGACAGCAAACACCGGATGGAAATTCAATTACTTTTCAGTTCTTTTTTAGAAAGTCTCTGAGCATACCTGGCTTTCAGCTTGATCCAGCATCCTCTGCACAGCTGCCTATAAATGGTGCAAACACAGGACTAGTGAAAACCCTGAGGACACGCAAAACATCTGGTTTCTTTAGTTAAGAACCTAATTTACAATACTCAGTGATTATGCATAATGAAAGTTTGATGGCATTTGCTTTAAACACAGGAGATTTGCTTTGGCTCTGTAACAGTTCACGTACTACAAAGCTGTTAAAAGATATATCAGACAAGACCCTCACGCAGATATTTTTCTAAACTGAATGATGGACAACACAAATGTTTAATTTCAATTTTTAAAACTATCATCTACCATTTAACTATTAAATACTTAAATGCTCTAGTACACAGCCTGGTTAGAGCTAAGTCCATAATCGTTTAGTTACATTAAACTTTTTAACTTAAGCATTCCATGTAACACACAGAAAAACACAATGCCTCTGCTAAAGCAAAAGATATAAATAAAACTGTCAAGAAAATCAAACATCACAAGTTAACTCTATCTAGACTTCCAAATACAGGAAAACAATAAGGATATTCTTTCCTTTTCTTCTTCTAAGTGAGCTGAGTAAAACTATCACTCTCCAAAACTGGCTGGAAATTAGTGCTAATAAATTATTCTACAAAGTTGCAAGAAAAAAAAATTAGATATAATCAATAAAAGAAAATATGCTAGTCCTGTTCTAATTTGTTCTAATTTGAAAGAGAATTAATTAAATTAAAAAAGAGCAAATAAAAATTCAAAAATACAATCCAACACGAGAACCCAGACAGCATCTGGTACTAATCACCAAGAATGTCAGATATTATCCACCCTATTAAAGAAAAACAAAACAGAACAAACAAACAAAAAACAAACTACATAAAACAAACAAAAAACCCAAGCCAAAATAGAAACCACAAAAAAGCACCCCAAACTTCCACCACCCACCAACCAGAAAATCTACTTTTTCATCTTAGGGAGGGAAATTAGTGTCTTTTTTTAAAATCACTGCTAGAATTTGAGTAAACTGCTGTTTCAAGACATAGGCAAAATCCATTAAACAACTTTCTGCTGCTGAAATGGGTGGCTCCGCTCCTAGCTGGGTAATCAGTTTCCCTCTGGGTGCCTGTCAATGCCCTCGGTGAGCCAATTTAACTCGCTAACACAGTAAAATAGTAACCCAGAAAAACACAGAGCAAACACGCCAACAAGGAAACAAAAAAGAAAGCAGTTTCCATCTGGTTCAAGGAACCAAATTAACCACTAAGCGCTTGGGCAAACCCAGACACAAGGAGAGAGGGGAGGAACAGAATCCTGCTGTTACCATGGTTCAACTCCCTTTGAACTGTATCTCAATCTTAAATAAAGGACACGAGCATCTCGTTTTCTCTCCCTGCTCTGCAAAGAGAGAAATGGACACTTAACACCAGAGGAAGTGAGACAGGAAATACAACAACTGCTGTTCTCTGGCATTCCTCACGCAAGTGTTACATAATCAGTGGCACAACCAACTAATGACTGTGGGAGACAGGACTGTCTGCTTGTGACTCTTCTCCTGCTGTGGGTACCAGACACAGTAGCAACACATCTCCCAGAAGACATGACTGCAAACTTTTGTGATTGTGAAGAACCTAAAATAACCAAATCCTAGAAAGCTGCAGTCACCCTTCACTGGCAATAACAGGCCAGTCTTCACACCTCTTAATACCCAGGTTACCGAACTTCTAAAACTTAAGCAGAATGTACAATTAACAGAAATGTTATCAGTGACTTGTATCTTTAGTATAATTTTTTATTCTACCCAAGGAGCTCTGAAAAAAAGATACGTCCTGTTGGATGCGTCAGGTAAAGAAGAGCAGTAACATATCTTTTGATTAAGAATTGTGTTAAGGAACAGCAGCAATGTACTTCCATATTCCATATCCTCTTTGGGCATTTTCTTCAGCACTGACTGTGTTCAACTGGGACATTAAGGAAGGACCATCTTTAACACATGTTGCAGAAAGGGCACATATCAAAACCTACATTGGCAGTGTGCCTTCATATTTAACTGATGTAAACAATTACATACTGTGAACAACCAGATGTGTTAAAACAAATTACCCTTCTGTATGGATCCACTAGATGCTCTTTAACAGTGAATAATACTTTTAGGAAGTTAGACAGAATGGAGTAACTAAAACATTTATACATTTGCTAATTATAACATAATCCCTCTTTAACACACAGAACTGTTGCATCTCATCATGTAACAGGATATGTAACATGTTTATTCTCCCACCACCAGAAATCACCTCTCTTTCTTTCTTCTCCTGTTGCTTCTGCTCTGCCACTTCTCTCTCTTTTCTTTGCTGCTCTTCCCATTCTTCTTTGATCTTCCTCTTTATGAGTAAAAAAAATTTAAAAAAAAATTTAAGGAAACAATGCTTTACAATCCAAGTCAAAACTATCTTGTTTTGACTCAATTATCTTGTTTGTCTCAGACAACTCCTTGACCATTAAATTTCCATCCTGTCACAAGCAACTAAATCTCTGTTATTTTCTCTTCCTTCTCAGATATGCTCTTCTAAACAAAAGACAGAAGAACCTACACTTCCAAACACACCAGAACCACAAAAAATAGGTCCATGACAGAACAGGAAGAGTATTACACTGTCTACCTTATTTCCAGACACAACTGTAACAGTTAGTTTATACATCACCTCTTCTTCTTCTTGCCGTTTTCTTGCAGCCTCTTCTTTTTCTTTCTTTAGCCTGAACTCTTCTTGGGCCTTTTCTTCTCTCAGCAACCACTGCTCATGTAGTTTTTGTCTACCAAGGAAACCAGACACTACTTAGACCACCCATTTACTGACTACCCGTAACTGATGTGATTGTCGTGCACACAACTCAGACTTATTACTCCAGCAATAACTGTAGTTATCTAATCTTCTTAGAAAGAGAAAATTCCATAGGAATCATTCAGATGTTAGAGAAAAGAACTGTGCAGCCTGAAATTTTGAAAAAATATTCTGTTTTACAGAATATATACAAACTTTTCAAAGTATCAAAACAGAATTGACTATGAAAGTGTCTACTGCATAAATGCTATTTCCTAGATTTTTCACCTTTCTGCCTCAAGTTTTTTTTCTTCTTCTTCTTCCTCCTCTTCCTCCACTTCCTCCTCTTCCTCCTCAGATACAGATTCATCTTTTTCTGTAGATTCTGAGAAAAAAACCACAAAACAATGCATCTACATATCCAGATGCTATGGCCAGCAAAGATACATAAAATTATATCCTTAAAAAAAGCCAAAAATACGAAACCAAATCATTCCCAGTTTCACTGACAGCACCAAACACTTCACAGTTACCTGAGTCCCTTAGTTTGGCAAGCGCCTGCCGCTTTTTTTTCCTCTTCTCTTTCTTCAGAATAGCTCTGTACTTTTGATGGCTGAAGATGAGGAACACGGAGATGAGAAAATAGCCAAACAAGTAATTTTTACTGTCATACATGCAATTAATTTCCTTCAGCAAAACAAAATCCCACAAAATGCAAAATTAACAGCCATTCATATGAAACAGTAACTGCAGTGGCATCTGACATGACAATGAAATCTGTAAATCTGTGGCTGTGCTATTAGAGTTGAACGTGGGCAGCATCAACAAGACACCACACATGGGGGTCTCACCCTCCTTGAACTCTGCAATACTTGGCGTTATCACCAACTCCATGAAATCTCCCTCAGTTCCTGAAACTTGGTCACTAGATCAGACCAGAGAGAAAAACTTGGGAATCTCCTACCCTACAATTGTAGCACACCTTTCAACACATTCTAGCCTTTTTAATGAAATTTTAAGTCTTTTCTCTTCTTCCTGGTTACTCTCCACTGGCAGCAGCCTCAATGCATAGATAGCAAAACACACTCCACACACATGGACAATACTCAGCTCTGGTCTTCTGCTACAGCAGCTTAGCCAGACTTTCCCTTGCTTGTCTGATGGCTCTGCACGGCTGCCTACAACAAGCATCATGTTTTCTCTAGGGTTAAAACTCCTCTAAGTATCTAAAAGCCTTTTCACATCAACTCCTTTTCTGTCAATTTTCATTCTAGCTCCATCTTCCTAGCCAGTTCATAATGGAAGAACAGGAGACAGGGACTATCTCCAAGTCCATTGTGCCACAGCGAATACTGACAGAACAACAAAACCTTCCCAATGTGGAGTGTGTAATTTTAAAAGATTCCACAAGTATAACTCAGACAGGCAGAACGTCATCAGCATCTCCAATCCTTCTGTTCAGGCCTGCACACACGGTCACCATCTCCACACCTGTCTGTGCCAGGGTGACACTACGGTGGCTGTCCCAGCAAGAGCAGTGTCCCCACACAGGCATTCTGCCTCTGACCTGACTGGTCTGGACAATCCATGTCTCTGCCTGAAATGGATCGCATCCCTCAGCAGGAGCCTGGGGCTGAAAGCAAGAACCTCCTTCCCAGTTCCCAGGCTTTCTTAGGCACTCTTGAAGCCCAGGGAAGGGAGAGCGCAGCTGCCCGCACTCCCGGGCCAGCACAGCGCACCGCCGAAGCGCGGGGAGCAGCACCGCCTCCGCCGCCAGAGCGCCGGGGTTCGCGTCCCCCCGGGCCGGGCGAAACCAGAGCACGGCCTTGGCACCGACCCGGGGACTCCCGGCCCTGCGGCGGGGCCGGACGGGGCTCGGCCCGGGCACGGACATCCCGCCACCTTCCCGCGTCCCTCATCGCCCGGCCCCGCCGTTTCCCCGGGCCCGGCCCCACC